>JBBUKS010015523.1:0-11987 GCA_038050645.1 Hedychium gardnerianum | reverse complement strand
GTTTAGAATAATATAACTTAGGTTAATTAAATTCAAATTGGGTTAATTAATTCCAACCTTAAGTTAATGAATTTAATAAACTCCCAACTTAATTGATATTCCAAATAGGCATTCCAAAAGTCTATTATTTATATCCCCGTGAATCCCTCTAATTAGCTCCGATTAAATCAAGAAAAATTCTAATTTTTTTTTAAAAAAAAATCCTTTAAGCTTATTCCTCCATAAACACACATTATTTAGTTATTTTTATTTGTTGTATTTAACATTCTCCCCCACTAATAAAAATTTAGTCCCCAAATTTGCTATTCAGGTGCAGTAGCCACAATAACATAGTAAATCAGTTTAAGCACCAAAAAAAATTCACGCACCTTAAGTAAATAGGTGAGGGTATCAAACTTGGATTTCATCCTCAAGCTCTCAAGTTATCTCCTCATCAGTATGATGTTGTCATCCAACCCTTGACCAGTTGAATGGTTTTTATTCTGCAATTGATGCTCCTTACGATCCAGAATCCGCACAGGAATATTTTCATTGATTGTATTAGTTAGAAGCAGAATCGACACATCCCTCATCATATAAGTGGGGTCCGACACATACCTCCTTAGCATGGATACATGAAACACATCATGTACCTCCTGTGATGGTAGTGCCAATGGATAGGCTACTCCACCTATCCTTTCCAGTATTTAAAAGGGTCCGATATAATGAAGAGTCAACTTGCCCTTCAGACCAAAATATTTTACCACTTTAGTGGGTGTGTCACATAGAAGTACATGGTCGCCACCATAAAATCCAAAGGTCTTCGTCTCCTATCTTCATAACTCTTTTGTCAATCCTGGGCTTCCCACATTTCTCGTCGGATAATACATACTAACTCTGCATCTTGCTGTATACTCTATGATCCAAAATGTGTTGTTCATCAACTTCCTTTCACAGAGTAGGAGTTCAATGTGCTCTATCAAACAAAGCCTCAAACGATGATCATCTAAATAGCTGAATGTTATCCGTAGAGGTATGCAAACTCCACCAAGTGAAAATGATCCTCCCAGTTGCCTTTGAAATCTATCACATATGCTCACAGCAAATTCCCAAGTGTCTGTGTATCGCGCTCTAACTGTCCATCTGTTTTCGGTGAGAAGCTGTACCGAAATAAAACTCTGTACCCAAAGTCTACTAAGATACTGCCAAAATTGTGAAGTAAAACACGGATCTCTATCCGATGTAATACTCTGAGGTATACCATGAAATCTGATAATCTCTCTACAGTATGACTCTGCCAGGAGATCCAAAGAGTCTGTCCTACAAATCGGTAGAAAGTATGCAGATTTAGTTAATCGATCAACTATGACCCAAATCGCATCATGTTCTCTCCGTGTTCGGGGTAACTCTACCAAGAAGTTCATAGTGATATGTTCCCCCTTCCATTCCGGTATTAGGATCTTCTGAACAACTCTGCTGGTCTCTAATGCTCAACCTTCACTTGCTGACATATCAAACATTGAGTCACAAAAACTTCTATGTCCTTTTTCATGTCATTCCATCAGTAAGAGCATCTCATGTCTCTATATATTCGGGAACCACCCGGGTGAATCGTGAATCTGGATCGATGTGCTTCCTGATGTAAGTCCTCTTTGACTGGGTGTGTCTTAGGTACACACAGTCTTCCCTGTAAACACAGGATGTCGTTCTCATCACAAGAGAATTCTGTCTGCCGTCCTGAAATCACTCTACTATACAGATACCACAAATGCTGATCACTAGCCTGTGCTTCTTAATTTATTCTAAATTGGCGACCAAGCAACCCTGGAAACAAAAATCCCATGCTCTATCTATCCTCATTCTACCAGTCCCAACTCTGAGAAACTCTATATCAAATTTGTAACTGTCGCTTGGTGATTAGCTAAACCTCATACAGATGATATCCTCATATTTTCAGTGCAAAGATAATAGCTGCTAATTCTAAATTATGAACAGGGCAGTTCTTCTCGTGATCCTTAATCTAACGAGAAGTATATGATACCACCCATGCATTTTGCATCCAAACTGCTCTTAACCCTTGCAGCGATGCATCAGTGTAGAACACAAATTCATCTTCCCTAGAGGGAAGCACGAAGATGGGTGCAGTTACCAGTCTTTGTTTGAGCACTTAGAAACTTGTCTGGCAAACCTCTGTCCAGGTAAGTATCACTCCCTTCCTCATTAATCGAGTCAATGATAGAGTAATGCTGAATCAACCCTTTACAAATCTCCGATAATATCCAGCCAGTCCAAGAAAGCTACGAACTTCCTATACTGTCTTCAGTCGCTCCCAATCGGTAATGGTCTCTATCTTCAAGGGATCCACCGATATCCCTCTACTAGAGACAACATATCTGAGAAATCACACAGGAAGCAGCCAAGATGCACACTTACTAAACTTCACATAGAGACGTTCTCATCGAAGCGTCTCTAGAACTATGCGAAGATGTCGTTCATGCTCCACCTTTGACCTAAAATGTATCAGAATGTCATCAATAAAGAAAATGAGTCATTCTGTACATAGTCTTTGATACCGGTGTTGTACCCAGAATCGACTCAATCATAAACTCCACTTGTCTTTTTGGGGCAAGATGGGGAGTTCTTCCGGAAATGCTTCCGGGTATTCTCGAACTACAAGAATGTCCGAGGGCTGTGAAGCACCATCTTCCTCAGTCTTAATAAATGACTATAGATATCTCATCACCTTTGGTCCCAACGAATTTCCAAGAGGTGTGTTCCAAAAGTCGAAAAGTGACTACACTCGCTCAACAATCAACTATAGCATAGTGGGTAGTCAACCAATCCATGTCCAGGATGATATCCAATTCTGTTATAACGAGTACCTGAAGATCAACTACTAGAGAATGACTATCGAAGTCTAAGGGACATCCCCTGACTTCTTGACTAATGGTCAGGACCTCTCCGGATGATAGAGATACCACTAAGTCCTGTGATATGAGTGCAAGACTTCTATCAATTTTTACCCAACAATGGTCCATCTAATGCCTCTCAAAGGCATCATGAAATAAAAATCCAAATAATGGATTGATCCCAAAATTCATCCTCTGCTTCATTCACAAAGTATCAACTTGATCTCATTGATGATATACAGCTAATGCTGCCTTCTCTACGTCAATGCAAGTCATGTACTCGTATGTGCCTCGGTTATCTAACCATGTACAAGCGACCATGAAATAGAGTTAGTCGGTCCTTTATTGATCGGCCAACTATGGTATACAACCTCTATCCACCACCCAGCTAGCTAGTCTGGGTTGGTACAGTTGTTGATATTCCCTGAGATTATAATTCCGGACCTCTCATAGGGGTGTAATAAGCCTGACTCATGCTATCAGACTCAACCTCAGTCGGAAGCCCATAAAAACTCACCTCTCAAGCATCAGGTTTAGGTCTCATTGACTCAACAAATCAACTCCGTCGTCGACCCAGACCATGATCATAAACAGTGACTAATTTAACTCAAGTTATACCTATTATAGACATTTAGATAAGTATTAACAAAAATATAGATTACATGTTACACAACTTACCTCCTATAGCTCGGAAATATCCAGCCGCTGCCTTGTCCCAAAACTCGAAAAGTCATATCGAGAAAAGAAATCACGATATCCAAAATACGAAAATAGGCTTTCACAACTTGTGGCTCTGATACCAATAAATAGTTATGCCCCGAAAGTACACCTACCCATAGATATGGACGATACTCTCTTGTGACAATCTTCGATACAACATGGTATGAATCCACAAAACCCAAAAAAAATATAACACAACCACGTAGTGTAATATGACTATAATACCCTATTAGGATAATCACAACCACGCAGTGTAATATGAATATAATACTCTACCCGGGTAATCACAACAACGTTGTGTAAAATGAATATCTATAAGAAAAGAGAATATCAAGGGGGTCCTTCCCACACATATAATCAAAAACTTGATAATGAGTCGGCTCGACTTAACACTCCGAATACACAATCGAAGAAATACCAATAACTAGATACAACTTAATTAATACAATCCCAATAAAATAAATCAATGCGGAAGCATATACTAGTTGAAACAAAACGATAATAAATTGTAGCTCGATGCGAAAGGGACGACGCGGGCAGATATCCTCCAAGCGACACAATCAACATATACATGATAACCTGAAAACAATAATGAAAGGCAGGGGTGGTGAGTACAAAAGAGATACTAAGCGGGAGAAGATAGTGCAAGAACAATAAAATATACAGGAATTCAAAGGTATACAGTCTCAAAGGAGGAATATACTCACCATCGAATGATGACACCTATATGCCACTACTATACAAGCATCCTACTCAATTGCACATAGTATCATGAGTAGTGCTAATAATAAAGAATATGAATACAATCTCTCACATGCATTTACCCTCAATAATCAATATAAATACTACATCTCATATGAGTATATCAGTACAAGTATCAGAAATTAGGGTCTCGTATGTGGGAGAAATGCTCCACCACAGGGTATACAAATGACCAAAATACCCAGCTCGTCAACTGTGAACTGCGGGAGAAACGCTTTACCATGATACTTGTGGGCAGTCATAAAATATCAGGGTCCCTTTCTGTCGGAGAAACTCTCTACCACGAATAGTCTCGTGGGCAGACAGGAGGTAGCCATTTAGCTACGGGCTACGACAGAAACTCTCTACCACGTATGACCTCGTGGGCAGCCAGGGTATAGCAACCCAAATAGTAGCATGTTTACGACTAACTCACACACGAAGGGATCCCTGATCGATAGCACATGTATCACCGATTCTACGACTCACTTAACCAACTAAATGAGAGATATAGCCGATAGCATGCAATGCAATATGAGGATGCTACGACTCACTTAACCAACCTAATGGGAAACATAGCCGATAGCATGCATGTAATATCGTGATGCTACGACTCACTCAACCAACTCAATGGAAGACATAGCCAATAGCATACATGCATCATCGATGCTACGACTAGCTCACACCCGAAAGGAGCCCTGATCGATAGCATACATGCAACACCGTTGTGGTAGGTAGACAAGTAAATCTACCATCACATATGTCTATCTACACAAATGTACTCAGCTACATCCATGAAGATATACTAACCATACTATATGTCACACGCATGTTTATAACTACAAATCAGATATGATAATCACTAATATGATACATCAATATTGGTACACATCACACACGTATCCACATCTATAACTATATGATATAATTGAAACAAAATCTAACAAATAAGTATAAATGCACGTCATACGCGTGTCTATCAACTACATGATCATAACATGTTTCTAAGGTACATACCACACACATGTACAACACTACTTGGCATGAATCATCTAAAACTGACATATGAACATAAACACATGTCACACGCATGTCAAATTATTACATGATTACCCAATCATAAGCATGTTCCTATTGTGTATACCATTCATGTGTACACACTATAAAATAGGAAAAACAAAGAGACTGCATGGAAGTAATCAGATCAACTCAAGGTGCAAGTAGATATGTATCAAACTCAAATAGAAACACAACCAGAGTTAAGGTAAATTCAACTACCTAATCAAAGTAACAAATCATATACTAAGGTAAATAAGCTATGAGAGACAAGGTTAGAAGTACCCGCCTGATGTGTAGCTCGTACTAAAAGTCTTCATGTCCAAGAGTATGCTCCAAATTAGAATCCTGCGATGTAAAACAAAAATTACAACCGAGACCTATCATGAATCAAATAACTAAACCAAATCCTAAACCGATTAGGGAACCCTAATTGGATTAATCCAACCATAAGACATAATCACATAGGAGCTCCTTTAACATCACACTCCTACAAGATAAAACACGATCAAAACCAGGACCTACCACAGTAAGATCAATGAACCCCAATATCAACCCAATCAACTTCATCTAATAATAGATTTCATCACAACCTCAACCCATGTGTCATAATCCACATTCTACATGTATTTCCAAACCAATACTTCATAAAACCCTAGGAGTTAAATCAACTAATTTTATCCAATCTTCAACTACAAAATATAAGTATGTGAGTCTCTTTAAACTCCTAAATCCTAGCAACATTAATGTCCATGATCATTCGCATTCACCCTATTATTTCAAATCCAAAGTTAATCACCCAATCATCAATTAATAGCTCCAATTATCTAAATCGTATATAACCCTACCAATTAGGTCTATTCGCATATCAATGACATTTAGCAATTGTTACACAATTTCAAACTCATTCTACAATTAAGTAATCATCTATTCAATTTAATACAAACTTCACATATGGTAAATCCAATCCATCACTAACCCTTCACGTTGGCATAACTCTTATTTCAAGGATAAAATTATACAAGAACATCAAATCTTTATCCACTCCCAATACACAAAAATTAGAAGTCAATAATATGGTCCAAATCCAAGAATATCAAGATGGCTAATCAACCCAAAATCTAACTACATCAAAACGAATCCACAACCATCTTATACAAATGAATACTATTCAATAGATTCAAATTCAAATTCAAGCATCTCAAGATGACCAAACAACCACAACCAATTACACCAATACTACCACAAACTTACTAAAATCACATCCACTCTTACCTACTATTGGTGGCAGCTGAAGGTGAAGAGGGTGACCATAATTAGAGCTCCAATAATATCAATATTGGAAGGAAACAACAGCCCTATGGTCAATGGCTATAGATAAGGCTTTTTGGATAGAAACAGAGTTGAGCATCAACACATGCTAACACAAGAATACCTGACCTAAATCTATGCAAGAACAACATTAGCTCCTTAAACCAAAATCTCAGACTACCCTCACCTTCTATTGGTGGCGGTTGCGGCTGGCAACGGGGTGGCTGGAGCAGGGTGAATGCGGCTAGGATGTGGTGGACGAAGAGGGGAAGGAGATGGTCAGTCGGTGACTGCATCAGGGGTTCGACGCTAATTGGTGGTTGCATCAACTGGAGAAGAGGGGTTGTCGATGAGATCAGTAGAAACCCCCGACGGTTATGGGCTGGGCTGATGGAGGGTAGCATCGGTGGAGATCCTTGATCGGAGGATGAATGGTCATCATTGAAAGGTGGCAGCAGTGGTCGGCAAGGGAGGGTCGTAGCTGGTATGGGTGAAGATGGAAAAAAAAAGGCTACGGTGAAGCCGATTGGGTAGAGGAGGAGAAGAGGGATCAGGCTTGCATTCTCCGATTGTGGCTAGCCCCGATTCTGGCCGCCGGCGACGAGGCTACGGCGAGGGCTCTGGATCGGGAGTAGACGAAGGAGAGGAGCGATGGCAGATTTGGGGAGAAAGGGGGAGGGTTTGAGTGTTAATCAGGGAGAAGAATGTAATGTTTATAACTTAGGTTTTATAATTATAACTTTAGGTTATTTAAATTTAACTTAGTTTAATGAATTCCAACCTTAGATTTAATGAATTTAATCAACTCCCAACTTAATTGATATTCCAAACAGGTCTTCCAAAAGCCTATTATTTATATTCCCGTGAACTCCTCTAATTAGTTTCGATTAAATCCAGAAAAATTTCTAAAAATTCCTATAACTTATTTGTCGATTAACACACATTATTTTACTATTTTTAAATTGTTGTATTTAACATTCTCCCCCACTAATAAAAATTTGGTCCCCAAATTTACTACTCAGGTTCGATAGCCACAATAACATAGTAAATTAGTCTAAGCACCGAAAATACTTCATGCACCTTAAGTAAGTAGGTGAGGGTATCAAGCTTGGATTTCATCCTCAAGCTCTCAGGTTGCCTCCTCATTAATATGATGTTGTCATCCAATCTTGACGAGTCGGATGATTTTGTTCCGCAATAAGACATGTACAAATACATGGTCTCCCACCATGAACTCTAAACTCTTTTTTTATGATCTGCATAACTCTTTTGTTGATCCTAGGGTTTTCGTCATTCCTCGTCTAATAATAAATATTAACTCTACATCCTGTTGTATACTCTGTGATCCCAAAATGTGTTGTTCACCAACTTCCTTTCACAGAGTAGGAAATTGGTGTGCTTTGTCAAACAAATCCTCAAACGATAAACATTTGATTAAATGAATGATATCCGTAGAGGTATGCAAAATCCACCAAGTGCAAATGATCCTCTCAGCTGCCTCCAAAATCTATCATGCATGCTCACAACATATCTCTCAAGTGTTTGTGTAGCATGCTCTGACCCATCTTCCTGTAGGTGAAAAGCTATACTGCAATGAAGCTCTGTACCCAAATCCTGCTAAGACACTAGCAAAATCGTGAAGTAAAACATGGATCTCTATCCTATGTAATACTCTAAGGTATATCGTGAAATCTGATAATCTCTCTATAGTATGACTCTGCCAGACGATCCAAAGAGTTCGTCTTATGGATTAGTAGAAAATGTGTAAATTTGGTTAATTGATCAACAATCACCCAAATCACATCATGTCCTTTCCGTGTTTATGGTGACCCTACCACAAAGTCCATAGTGATATGTTCCCATTTCCCTTCCGGTATCGCGACCTTCTAAAACAACTCTGCTGATTTCGGCTACTCAGCCTTCACTTGCTGATATATCAAACATCACCACAAATTCTGCTATGTCTCTTTTTCATCTCATTCCACCTGTAGAGCGCTCAAGTCTCTATACATCCGAATACCACCCAGATGGATCGCAAATCCGGATCGTTGTGCTTCACGAAAATAGAGGATGTCATTCTCATCACACAAAAATTCTATCTGTGGTCCTGAAACCACTCTGCTACACAGATACTGCAAATGTTGATCACTAGTCTGTGCTTCTTAATTTATTCCAATTTGGGGGGGTGGGGGGGTGGAACCGAGCAACCCTGGATACAAAAATCCCATGCTTTGTTTGTCCTTGTTCTACCAGTTCCAACTCTGAGGAAAACTCTGTATCAAAATCTGTAACTGTTGTCGCTCGGTGACTAGCCAGAACCTCACACACATGATGTCTCCATATCTTTCAGCGCAAAAATAATAGCTATCAATTCCAAATCATAGACAAGGTAGTTCTTCTCATTTTTCTCCAACTGACGAGAAGTATATGATACCACCAATGAATGTTGCATCCAACTACACCTAACCCCTACAGCGATGCATCAATGTAGAGCACAAATCTATCTTCCCCAGAGGGAAGTACAAAGACGGTTGTAGTAATCAGTCTTTGTTTAAGCTCTTAAAATCACATCTCGAAAACCCCTGTCCAGGTAAATATCACTCCCTTCCTGGTCAATCAAGTCAACGATAGAGCAAAGCCGGAAATATCCTCTACCAATCTCCAATAATATCCAGCCAATTCCAGAAAGCTATGAACTTCCTGCACTATTTTTGGTTGCTCCCAACCGGTAACAACCTCTATCTTCAAGGGATCCACCGATATCACTCTATTAGAGACAATATGTCTAAGAAATCTCATAGAAGATAGCCAGAATGAATATTTAATAAACTTCGCATAGAGACAAAGCATCTCCAGAACTATGCGAAGATATCGCTCATCCTCCACCTCTGACCGGTAATGTATCAAAATGTCATCAATAATGACAATGATTTATTTTATACAGAGTCTTTGATATCCCTGTTGTACCCAGTATTGACTCATTCATAAACTCCACTTACCTTTTCAGGGCAAGCTAGGGAGTTCTTTCAGAAATACGTCCGGGCATTCTCGAACTATAGGAACGTCCGAGGGCTGTGAAGTACCATCTTCCTCCACCTTAATCATTGAATGTAGATATCACATCACCCTTGGTCCCAAAAAAATTCCAAAAGGGATGATCCGAAAGTCGGAAAGTGACTACTCTTGCTCAAAAGTCAACTATAGCATAGCGAGTACTAAACTAATTCACATCCAAGATGATGTCCAATTCTGTCATAGCGAGCACTGAAATCCACTATCAGTGAATGTCTATCAAAATCCAAGGCATCCCTTGACTTCTTAACTAATGGTTAGGATCTCTCCAAATGACAGATATATCACTAAGTCATGTGATCTAAGTGTAAAACTTCTATCAATTCTTACACAACAATGATCCATCTAATGCCACACAAAGGCATCACGAAATAAAAATCCAAGTAATGGATTGATCCCGAAAATCATCCTCTGCATCATCCACCAAGTAATAACCTGATCTCATTGATGGTATGCAGCTAATACAACCTTCTCTGTGTCAGTACAAGTCATGTACTCGTATATGCCTCCATGGTTATCTAACCACGGACAAGCGACCAATGGTCGTATCTCCATGAAATAGAGTAAGTCGATCCTTTATTGATCGACCAACTATGGCATACGATCTCTATCCACCACCTAGCTAGCTAGTCTAGGTTGGTACAGTTGGTGATATTCCCTGAGACTGTAATCTCGAATCTCTTATAGGGGTGTGATGAGTCTGACTCATGCTATCAGACTCAACCTCAATTGGAACCCCAGAAAAACTCACCTCTCAAGCATCAGGTCCAGGTCCCATTGACTTAACAAATCATCTTCGTGGTTGAACCGAACCACGGTCACAAATAGTGACTAATCTACCTCAAGTCATACCTATTACAGACATCTAGGTAAGAATTAGCAGAAATATAGGTTACCTATTACACAACTTACCTCCTATAGGTCGGAGATATTTTGTTGCTATCTTGTCCCAAAACTTGGAAAGTCACATCGAGAAAATAAATCACGATATCCAAAATACGAAAATAGGCTTTCGCAACCTGTGGCTCTGATACCAATAAATTATCACGTCTTGAAAGTACACATGTCCGTAGATACGGACGATACTCTCTAGTGACAATCTTCAATACAACTTGGTATGATTCCACAAAACTCAAAAACCAGAACAACCACGCAGTGTAATATGACTATAATACCCTATCAGGGTAATCACAATCACGCTATATATATATGAATATAATACCCTACCCGGGTATTCACAACCACGTAGTGTATATGAATGTAATACCCTACCCGGGTATTCACAACCATGCAGTATAATATAAAATCTACTAGAATAGAGAATAACAAGGGGTCCACCCCACACATAAAATCCAAATAATCGACTGCGAGCTGGCTCGACTTAACACTCCAAATACACAACCGAATAAATTCCAATAATAATATACAACTTAAATAATACAATGCCAATGAAATAAATAAATGCATAAGTAGATACTAGTTGAAACAAAACTAAAATAAATCATAGCTCGATGCGAGTGGGACAACGCAAGCAGATATCCTTCATGCAACTCAATCAACATATACATGGTAACCCAAAAACAATAATGAAAGCAGGGGTGTTAAGTACAAAAGAGATACTCAGCGGGTATAAGAAGATAGTGCATGAACAATAAAGTATACAGGAATTTAAAGTTATACAGTCTCAAAGAAGGAATATACTCACCATCGATTGATGACACCCGTATGCTACTATTACACAAGCACCCTACTCAACTGCACATAGTATCGTAAGTAGTGCTAATAAAAAAGAACATGGATACGACATCTCACATGCATGTACCCTCAATAATCAATATAAGTACTGCATCTCATATGCATATATTGGTACAAGTATCAGAAATTGGGGACTCATGTTAAATACGACAAATAAAATAATTAAAAATAATGTGTGCTGATCAGGGAATAAGATTAAAGAAATTTATGGGAAGTTTCGAAAATTTTCTGTAAATTAGACCGAGCTAAGTTGAATATAACAATTTAATGAGGAGTTGATTGGGTTAATCAAGATAAAGTTGAACTTAATTAACCTAATGTAATAATTATAAGCCTATGTGCGTTGATTAAATTCGAACTTCATCCCCTCCCAATTTCCTCACGATCGTGATTCCCCCTCCCCCCCCCCCCTGACTGACCGCTGCTCCCATCCACGTCGAACGC
>JBBUKS010015513.1:0-11987 GCA_038050645.1 Hedychium gardnerianum | reverse complement strand
TCATACGCTTGCGATGTTTGTATCACTCATGATATTGGACTGTCCGTCAGGATTCATTTATGCTTTTTGAATTTATCCTAATGACCGATGAAAAACTTTTATGGGATCAGATTAATCACCTTAGGATTAACCAATTCGAAAAATTAAATACTTGGCTAAAAAAATTTAGAAAAGACTTTAAAAAAATAATGAAGATGAGCTTAGACACCTCTCTTCTTTTTAGAGTAAATGGAGCAACAATTATCTAGATAATTTATTTAGACAAACATATCTAATGGCTGATTGATTTGATTCGTAAGCTCTAGTTACATACTCGAATAAGTCATGTAAGCTTTAGGTAAATATGTAATAAGTCATGATCTTCTTCGTCAACAGAAAATGGAAATAAATTAACATATAAAATACAATACTGATTTTTTTTAGTAAATATGAATTTGTACTTGATCAATAAAAAAAATGAAACATTCGGTCAAGAATGTGTTGGGGGTCGTTGAGCGAATATTTTTGATTCGAGATCTATTGAGTCTTATTTATTTGTCAAGCGGTTTGAGTTGATTATCTCATGTTGTTGGTTAGTGTAAGCCAAGTGACCAAGGGCTCTATCCAGCCAGCCGAGTGGCCAACTTCTTGTTGGTTGCTTGAAGCTTGTCGAGTGGAAGCATGTCGAGTGAACACCGAGTGCAGTCGAGTGGCATCGAGTGACGCTGAGTGACCTGTAGCACACTTACAAAGTAAATGTCGAGTTCGGCAGACCCCTTCACAAAAGAAAGTTAAGAAAATATTCAAATAAAACTCTTTTACAAAAAAACTTAAACTAAAATCTATAGTATTGTACACTTTATTATTTAATTTAGTCAGAAAAGAGCTTTTTATTTTTCTAACTTTAATCTAGGTTATCATTACATCAAAAATGGGGAGATTGTTGATGCAATTTACACTAATAGTCTAACCCTAGGTTTTGATGTACGACAACAGGTTAAAGTTAGAGTATTATTATTTAACAAGTTGAGTTAAGTGTGCAAGGTTAACTAACTTGATGGATCTAGAGGGTCAGACACCAGGCAGAAGTCCATATGTGTGATTCTGGAAGAAAGTCTAGCTGGGTCAGAGAGGACCAGACAATTGGCGGAAAGTCTAGTCAGATCAGGGAGGACCAGACGATTGGCTGAAGTCTGGATGTGCGATTCTGGTAGGAATACCTGGTGGGTCGAAGATCAGACGTCGAGGGGGTTACCCGGCAAATAGTAAGTGAGGTAAGAAACTGGAGGAGCGAATCCAGTGAGGACGGATCCCAGGTAGGGACTTAGGCGCTGGTCCAACTTAGGTCCAATGTGGAACCCTAAGTTTAGACCATGATTAAATCCTGGTCGTGGTAAGACAGGATTTAATTCATACTTACATGCATTATCTAACTCCTTTGCTGTAGGTATTTGTACTAACGTATTTTGAAGGAGTTGAACAAATGTAAGCTTCGGATGAACAATGCTCGGCGTGCTGGAGGCGCCTCAGATGGATGGGGGCGCCTTAGTACTGGAGGCGGGGGAGGCACCTCGGATGGCTGGGATTGCCTCAGTGCTGGAGGTGCCTCGGAGAGCTGGGGGCGCCTCAGTGCTGGAAGCGCTGGAGGCACCTCGGATGGCTGGGGGTGCCTCAGCGCTTAGATAAGCACTGTTGAACCGCGAGCTAATGGAGGCATCCTGGAGAGCTTGGAGGCGCCTCAGAGGGGATAAACAGCGACGATCTTGAATCCAATAAGCCTCAATGGAGGCGCCCCGGAGTGTTGGAGGCGCCCCCAATGGGCTATAAGAGAGCATCTCGACCAGTAGCTAAGGACAACTCTTACAAATGTTGTTTCGACTTCATACTGCTGCTCCGGAGCTCCAAAATTATTGTACTACAACTCTGCTGCATCGAATTGACGCCAAATTCCCTCCTTGAAGCAGAATCTTCATTGGGTAACAAATTAATATTGTATTTTATTTAGTGTTATTATTGCATAAGAAAAGTGTAGACTTGTTACACTTTCTTACACCTCAATTTGTACATGATTACTTTTCCAAAAGTTTTCCAGAAAAGAGTTTAGTGGATTGCCCATCAAAAATGTCCCAAGGGGGCGTGGGCCTTGGAGTAGTAGTTCGCTGGGGCTGCGAACCAAATAAATCGACCGTGTACTCTTCTCTCTCTCTATTTTATTCGTTTTTATTTTTCCGTTGCACACTCGAGCTTTCAAACATTTTCAAAAGAAAAGAAAGATTTTCAAAAACACGTGATTCACCCCCCCCCCTCTCACATGCACTCGATCCTACACATGACTCTAATACCACTTGTTAGGATTTCCGCCAAGCATCAAGTCACCCTTAACTTGCTTGAACTTTTCGCTTAGAGTTCACTCCTCTAGGAGCCCCCACCTCTATCGTTCTATTTCACATGACTCAATCTAGACATTGGCTCTTTTGTTCAAAGCCACTTTAAAATTTAAATTTGAAGATTTATTTTCTTTTGAATTTTCAAATTTAAATTCTTATCTTTAAATTTATATTTGAAATTTAACTTCTTATTTTTAAATTTATCTTTGAGATTTAAGTTCTTCTTAATATTTGAATTTGTTAATTTAAGATTATCTTGATTAATTAATTTATTATTTAAATATGAATTATTAATAATTAAACTTAAATTATTCAAATGAGAATTATCTTAATTAATTAAATTTGGATTATTTAAATTAATTAAATTTGAATTATTCAAATTAGAATTATCTGTTATGACTAAAAGAATTTATATATCTCCATAATGATATGATATTGTCCACTTTGGGCCTAAGCCTTCATGAATTTATTTTTGGGCTCTACTTAAAAAGTCTCATACCAATAGAGGTATCTTTCATCTTATAAACCCATGATCTTTTTCATGTATTTCCAATGTGGGACTTTGATTATATTCCCAACACATCTCACCCCGATTGGGAAGGGTTTCCTCACGAGGGAATAATCGCTTGAAAAGGAGAAGAGGGTGGTGTGGTTGTCCACCTTCGCTTCTACAAGTTCATCTCTTATCAAGAAGTAGGCATGGTGGTCTCCCGCACTTCTTGTCCGCATCAGCCCTTGTCCTAGTTGGGAGAGGTGCTACCATCTTTATCATTGAAATCCGCCACCAACAAGCACTAATCATCGTTGGGAGAGGTGCTTCCACTTTGTCCGCAAGTTGTAGGGTCCTGAGCTTGTTTCACATCCATCGTCCATCCAATCGGAGGGAGAGATCTCCACTATCTTTAGTCTTAGCCTAGCTTAGCTTTTAGGTTTGCTATGTGTTTGTTTTTATATGCCTTACACTCTTGCTACTTTACTTAATGCATTTCACTTGTTTAGTTTTGTTGCGTTCAATTTCTTAGCGGAGTTTGATAATCTTAGGGTTGTTTTCTATTTTTCTTTTTTTTTTCTTTTTTTCTACTTTTTTTTTCTAATTGGCGAAATTTTTAGTATCTCCAATTACCCTCAAATTTTGCAAGTTCATGGACATGGGTGAGGGGATCAATACTCACCGCTTTGCCATGAATAATGACTTATTTTGGCCAGATTCCATCATTTAGACCACCTTTTCAATTTTTCAAAAAAATTCATTTCATTTTTTTGATTTTATTTTCACTTTTACTTCTATGGTGGTCGCAAAAATTCTAAAATTGTTTAGGGCTTAACTCTCTTGCATCCATGTATTTTGTCTTGTATATTTTTTGTGCCTTTTGTTCTTCTTTGCTAGTGGTTCAAGGTAAGACTAGGATCTTTTTGTTGTGAGCAAACATGAATTCATATTCTTATCAATTTGGAGGTTTTAATGAGGCTTATGTTTCTGATACTGAGCAACAAAGCATGAAGAATCAATTGGATGAGATAAGTTTTCTTCTCATATAGTATGCCAGGAACCAATTTCAATAGCAGACCATGCAACCAAAGCAAGTAATGAGCACCTATATTATCTGTGTCAGTCCACTCCACCCAACTAGTGAATGCCCCATCCTACATCAAGATGATAATTTTTCCATCGAGCCTCAATTCTAACAACCCCAACAACAAGATATGTACAATCCATTGTACAATACCTATAATCCGGGTTTGAGTGATGATTCAAACTTCAAGTATGGGAACACACAACAATGGATTCCTAAGCAAGCTTAGTGCTATCAACTTGAACCTCAGTACTTCCAACCCCAATAACAAAATAGATATGATTCATTGTCAAATACCTATAATTTTGGTTAGATAGATCATTCAGATTTCAAGTATGGGAACACACAACAAAAAAATGTGTATGATCCAATTCTTAATACATATGTTTCTAGTTGGGAAGATCATCCAAATTTTGGGTATGGGGACGCACAAGAATAGAATGCTCAACCTTTTCCATCATACCAGAGGTCATTTGGATTTCAGAATGACCATATACCTATCTAGCCACAGTCATTCCAACGAGTTGAGCCAACTCCCTAGGGGATATTTCAAGACTTTAGTGAAGAAATTTCATCTCCCAGTCCAACGAGAACCTCGTTGCAGAAATTGAAAGAGCTTGTGCAACAACAAGCGATCTATATTCTACTGTCCAATCAGCGAGCTGATGCATCAAAATAGAATTTGTAGATACATATGGATCAACTTGCTTCATCCATCCACCAACTACAAGCACAAGATTCTAGTCAGTTTCCCTTAGAGAATCTTCCTAATGGTATCGACGTGCTTGAGTAGATGGATTGTAGCGTTTGTGACAATCTTGTCTCAGATTCTGCTGCTCTACAGGACTCCTTTAATTTGTTGTATTGTGATGATAAAGCATGCAAGAATGAAATTATTAATGTTGTAGATTCTGATAATATGGATATTGCATGCGAAATTTTGGATGAAAATATTATTATTGCAGAGGTTATTGATGATAATGAGGTATGCAAAGTTTTGGATGGAATTATTGATGATGTTGTGTGTTGATGATGAGGATGTATGCAAAAGCCTTGATGAAATTTCAAATGTTCCAGGTATGGATGATGATATTGGTGTGTTGCCAACTGCTCTTGCTTGTAATCTTGTTGTAGATTAAAGTGCATATACTTGTGCAGTGGAGGCTATGCCCACAAAATTTCTTCATACAGTTGTGCAACCACATAGTCTAGAGTTAAAGCCCTTTCATGATCAATTGGATGAGCATTTGCCAGATATCAGTACCCAAAATCGCCAGCCTAATCAGAAATCAAGTGGGATAGTAGTAGCAAGCAAACATAATGAGTTGATTCCCACACAAGTGAAGGATAGCTGGAGGACCCCAAACTGGACACTCTCATTTAAGTTGAAGTCTCCAGCATTCTTGCTAAAGAAGACTCTAGCTTCCACTACAATAATCAAGCTTCCAGAGTGGATACTTCAACTGAACCGCCTCCAATAGCCCAAAAAAACTTTCATAGTGCATATGGTGCAAGGAGCGATACCTACTTCAACCACATTTATTCCACCTTAAGAGTGGATGCTATAGCTGAACCGTCTTCAACCACCCAGAAGAACCTTCAGGGAGACTATGATGGAGGGAGCGATGCTTGCCTCAACCCAAATCATTCCACCCCCAAAGTGGATTCTACACTTGAACCATCTCTAACTGCCTTGAAGAATTTTCAAGGAGGCAACAATGGAGGGAGAAAAACATAACGACGTTGATCACATGAAAACATGCTTACATCCACTCAGACCATCTCACTACAAGCCTGGCTATTGCTATTGAATCACCTTCAATAGTCAGGAACTAAGGGGAGTCAGTTCCTTTCCTTTCTTTTTCTTGCTTTTCATTATCATTTTGCTTTGGTTGCTTTGCTTTATTTGTTACTTTGCTTTGTTTGCTTTGCTTTCCAATTTTGCACTTTAATTAGTTTTGGTTGTAATTTCCTTGCGTGTTCTCTCATAGTACTTTGAGAATCGTAAAAGCTTTTTAAGTTTGATCATCCAGTTTTGGATTCCATGACATGATTAAATACATTGATTGCATGTGGTTGTTAGTGTGGTGATAGATTCTACCTTGATAGATTAAACTTGATAATTTTTATATACCTAGTGAGGATCTTAGTCATGCTTATTTTTTATCCTCTTGTTGTGTGGATTGCACTCCTGATAATTGATACTCTAGAACTTTCTTTGCTTCTTTTTTAGACTACATTATTGTATGCATGTATAAATGTGATGAAGTCCCTCTCACTTGTTCACTTTGTTATTTCCTTTCTGGTTTAGTTACTAATTGAATAATTTCCTTACCTTCATTGTTCATTATATTTTCCTTGTCACATCTTTATTGATTTATTCTTTGCCTTATATATCCTTTGATGAGAATTTTGGGTGTTGACTTGGTGAGTTACATTGTTTGAGACGGATAAATTCTAAGTGTGGGGGGAGTTCTATATGAAGAATGAGAGTTTCCAGAATGGAACACGAGCAAGTCTTCTTAATTGACACGATCGTGCCCAATTCTGAGAAGCTTAGGATAGGAAAAAGTTATCCACATAGTACAACACGATAGGTCATGTTAAGTGACACAGTCATGCTCGATTCTATATGCCCCACATGAAAAAAAAATTGAACCACGGACTAACTGTGTTGAGTGCCACAACCGTGGTGGAGTCTATAAAAAAATATATAAAGGGAAGAATAAGAAGAAAAAAGAAGTCATTCTTGATATGTAAAAAGGAAGTTGAGAAGTTTTGGGGTAAGACTTTTGTGCATGTTATGTGACTGCATTCATCATGTTCATCATTCCATTACTCTCATATTCTCTTTGGCTCTTCTTCTTGTTTTACATATCCTTCTTGTTTCTTTTGTTTCCTTTTTGTCACATTACAACTCTAATAAGTCCCTTGGATTTATGCATGTGTATGTTTATAGTAGTGGAGAGTAGAAAATAAGCAAGCATATTGTAATGCAATGTCATAAGTAGTATTGAGCGAAAAACTCTACCTTGCAAATATTCATTAGAGTGAGAGTAGAACTATTTACCTTGTGAGGCTCTATCATTCTTAGTTTATTTAAGTTGATTGAAATCGTCATGCTTGTTGACTAGTGTAATTGGATTCATGAATATTTTGATCCATGTAAATATGATGGTCCTAAGTAATTACCTTTTACAATCTTTGAAGTGTTGATAGGGAGATGAGTTTTAAAAAAAAATCTAGTTTTGTTTACTTTCTCGAGACGTACAAGAAATAAAGTGTGGGGGTGTGAACAACTATTTTGACACATTATTTTGACTTTTATACTTGACATTTTAATCCTCACATATGCTTAAATGTTGATTCATATTGTATTTTACGTGCAAGGGTTAATTTGGAGCTTCACAATTTTTCTACATTTAGAGCATTATTTACTAAAATTTGAACTTTATATTGTAGGGGATCAAAGGAGAGTCAAATCAGAGTCAAAATAGGAGTCGAAGCTCACCATAGAAACCAACACGGTCTGGTCGTGTCTAACTCTGCTTGGTCCGAAAACTAAATTGGAGGCTCCCATCAATGGTTGACATGCCCTGGTCATGCATCCAGGCATGGCCATGGCACGGACCGATTCAATAAGGACATATAAAAGTCAAAACTTAAATCTAGGGCAGAGGATCATCTTCTTCCTCCTTCTCCACCTCCATCCGGATCTCCTTCATCCTTCACCAAAGAGGTCTCTCCGGCGGAGCTCCACCATCATCATCACCTCCGGCGGTCATCTCCATCTCCATCTCATCCCGATTGGGAAGAATTTCCTCACAAGGGAATCATTGCTTGAAGAGGAGGAGAGGGTGTGGTGGTTGTCCACCTTCTTCTCTTCTACAAGTCCATCTCTAACCAAAAAGTAGGCGTGGTGGTCTCCCATCTCTTCTTGTCTGCATCAAGCTCTTGTCCTGGTTGGGAGATGCACTCCCATCTTCATCGTTGGAATCCGCCACTAACAAGCACTCATCCTGGTTGGGAGAGGCGCTTCCACTCCGTTTGCGAGCTACAGGGTCTTGAGCTTATTTTGCATCCATCGTCCATCCAATCGGAGGGAGAGATCTCCACATCCTTTAGTCTTAGCTTAGTTTAGTATTTATGCTTGCGATGTGTTTATTTTTCTGCCCCTTACACTCTTGCTATTTTAGTTAATGCATTTCACTTGTTTGGTTTTGTTGCGTTCAATTTCTTAGCTTAGCTTGTTTCGTTTAATTGCTTTAAGTTATGTTATTCATTTGGATGCAAGTAGGTTAGATTAGGTTTCATTGAATGCTTTAAGTTTTATGAATGCTTTGTGTTTCCTTTAATTCTGTCGCATTCGTAGTTTAGTTAGGTTAGATTTTCATTACTTGCATTTCTTTTCAATTGGTAGTCTTAGAATTCAACTCAACAACCCTCATTTCAACATTGGAAATCAAAACTCAAATCCTAAAACTAATAATAAATTAATCCTAAGCTTATCGTTCGTCAGCTACGTTCCTTGTAAGAGACGATATGAGTCATCCCTATACTATATTAGTGTAGATCAGGGGTTCGGTAATTATGTTTGATATTGTATCACGATAATACAGTCTGATCATAATGTAGGATAAGACTGTGTATAATAAATCTAATGTGATCTGACCCTTGGTGGTGCAGGGAGCATCAGATAATCGATCCTAGTTTTGATGTTGGCAAAAGTTCAAAGTTAAGTGTCATTGTGATATAAAAATATTGATCAAGTATGGAGGATGCACAACCAGGAAAGTCCTAGTAGGTTGAGTTGATCGGATACTAGGCAGAAGACTTGAAAGATCAAGGACACAAGGCAGAAAGTTTAGACACGTCAAGGGACCAAATGTCTAGCAGATCGATGGGTCAATGAGGACTGGACATCAAAGGAAGTCCTAGGGGGTCAGAAGATCGTATACTAAATAGTAAGTCCAAATAGGTCAGGAGGACTGGATATTTGAAAAATTATATAAACTCTTCTGAGTGGATAGAAGAATTGTGAGGATGCATTCTCATTGAGGGAACAGTAGGCGTCGATCCGACCGAAGGGTTTCATTGGAAATCCTAAGTCGAGATCGGGACAGTTGTAACTATCCAAATAAGTGCTATATTATTATTGTGTAAACATTGAGATGCAGAGACTTGATTTCAGAAGTTGACCAAAAATAGTGAAATCCGGATGACTTGAGAAGTTCTAGGAGACCTGAGTTCCAGGCGCTCGTACTTGGTATAGGCATCCTGATAGCCCGAAACTCAGCTCCACGTGCAGATAAGGTAGCGAGAGATGATTGGGCGGCGCATGTCAGCAACCAGGTGCCTTGAAGGGATCTAGGTGTCCAAAAAAGGATAAAGTCAAGGCGGAAGGGGTCAGATCAAGCTTCACTCTCATCACACCACGTCAGCAGTCCAGGCGCCATGAAGGGATCCAGATGCTCGAAGTTGGCTAAGTCACAGATGGAGTCGGATCAGATAGGCCAAGCTTTAGGCACCTAGAGATGATCTAGGTGCACGAAGAACCTTATAAAAGGAGCCTCAAATAGTCGCTTGAACAACACCTTTGCTACTATTATTCTAAGTGGTCTAAATCCAGAAATGTTACTACAACACCGAATTGCTACGCTGACAACTACGCTACTAAAAAGATCTCATTGATGATATTAATTTACTTATTTTTCGTCTTTTTCGTACTTAGTTTTTGAAAAGGAATGGCAAACTTGTTACCATTCCTCATCTTTGTAAAAAGATGAATCTTCTTCTCTGGATTGCCCATCGGAAGTGATCAACGACCGCGGGCCTTGGACTAGCAGTCGCTAGGTTATGAACCAAATAAAAATAAAGTGTTATTCTATGCTTGTTTTGTTTAACTCCTCTGCTAATCTTTGAAAAGATAAAAGAAAGTTTTTGAAAAATGAAAATTAGTGAAACACACTATTCACCCCCCCCCTCCTCTAGCACTCTCTTTGATCCTATAATTGGTATAAGAGCGGTGACGCTCTGAAATGGTGCAACTACCGTTTGAGCATTTTATTTTCTTTAGATTTTTTCTCCTTTTCTCAAGCACTACTAATCCAAGACCAAGTCTTGGTATATTCGGTTTATTTTTTGTGTGTGCAAGTTTTTCTTCTAAATGGCTCATCAAGAAGGATACAGCACAACCCGACCTCCTCTTTTCTCCGACAAGGATTTCGGCTACTGGAAGGGCCGAATAGAGTATCACTTGAAGACTCAAGTGGAGATGTGAATAGTAATCCAGATTGGATTCACTATCCCCACAAATGGAGAAGGAATACCACTCGATTATGACAAGTGGGACAATGCAATGAAGAAGAAGATCGAAGCTGACGCTAAAGAAACTCAGACTTTGCAATGCGGTTTGACCAAGGAGGAGCTATTATGTTTGAGAGATGTCCTAAGGCAATAACCTTAAAAATTATCTTATTTATTTGATAAATAAAAATTTACTTTTTGGGTGTATATTCTATATGTATGTGATTAGATCTTAAACTCAATTAATGAAGTCTACAATACAATGCATAGCATGAGAGAAATTATGATTGGATCACGGTTAGTGAGTATCTCATCATGTGTAATTATGTATATATTAAAATCTCCCTAGTCAATGAATTGACTGGACATCGCCAATTTTGTACTCCTTAGTTTTTATCCAAGCAGTTGATCCTCGCTGGCTGGAAATATTGAGATGTTTAGAGTTAACATATAGATGTTAGTTAAGGGTAACTAGTTCATTGAATATGACCTGCTATGAGACTTCAAGTGATTATATACATGTCAATGAAGATGTCATTGCAGCTCGAGTTCAAATTTTCTTAGACTTGAGGTGTTCAAGTCATCTTGGTCATGGTGGCTTATACTTTGACATCTTTGTTATACATCTCATAGGGGATGTAGTTATGAGATGATTGGGTATAAGTCAATATGCCCTAAGGTATTTGAATAGCCCACAAAGGATTTACCACTCCTTTTATAAAAAGATGTATACCCTATGGTTGCTCGTAAGTCTTTGGCCAAAGCAAAATATGTTAAGAGGATGGTCTTCTTAGACATGTGTTTGAGTAATTTAAATCCGCAAGATAAGGAACTACTACTTGTGCTAGGTGTGACGCAGTCAACCTAGTGGGGACTGGCACACAGATCATCTCCTAAACCAAGTGAATATTAGATGCGTGAAAGGAATAGTCACTAATTACTGTAGCTGCTAAACGGTTCAGAATTCTTTCTAATATCATCTGTGGTTTTTTGGTCAATTGGGGGTCATGATGTACTACTAGATGTTACTCATGATTCTTTTCATAATTAATGATTAATTATGAATGACCAATATAATCAGGAACCAACCAATAAACACGCACTACGAGTGTTTTTCTTTAAGACATAAAATGAGTTAGAGAATTTGATTTTCAAATAGTCAAAAAAAAAGAGAAAGAGATTAAGTCTAGTTGAACCAGCCAAAGGGCAAATATGAAAATTATTTGCCGAACCAGGAATAGAATAAACCACATCTATTAGAGGCGAGTTGGTTATATATATATATATATATATATATGACCAGATTAGTTTTATATAAATTTATATGACTAAGTTAGCTTTATATAAATTTATATGACCGGATTAGTTTTATATAAATGTATATGATCGAGTTGATTTTATATAAAGTTATGTAACCAAGTTTGGGCTTATGAAGAGATATATAATACCTCTTCAAGAAGAAAGAAAAATAATTCGTTGCAAAACTCTATTGATGTGTCACCCCTTCTCTTCTTGTTGCCACCAAACACCAAGAAGTCGACACCTCATTTTTTGGTCGCCGCCCTTCTTGTGCCATTAGTCATCTTTAGCATCGGTTACCTGTCACGCCCCAGGAGGGTATTTATCCGACGAAAATCGGACAGCACCTCCCCTGTACGGCGGATAATTTTCTGGATACATAATACATCTAAAACACAAAATACCCAACACGGGTATATACAATCCACGCAGTGTATAAACA
>JBBUKS010015502.1:0-11987 GCA_038050645.1 Hedychium gardnerianum | reverse complement strand
ATAAGAGATTGATTCACATGTAAAATCGAATATAATATTTTTAAAATATAAAAATTAAAAACAAAAAGATAAAAATATAAAAATATAAGATCAAATTAATTTTTTTATTAAATAGAATAACTTTAATCTCTTAATATTTAGTAACTAGATTCATTCTCTAAAATATTATGTAGAGTAGTTTAGATATACTCCAATCTACATCCTATCTCATAAGAAAATAAAGAAAATGATGCAAAAAAAGCTTTGAGAGGATCATTATTAAATTTTTTTAATTATTTAATTAAATCACTTGTCTCTAAAAAAAATTAGATAATAACTCTATATATAATCCTATAATAATATTAAATCAATATAAAATTATTAATAAATTTAATAACCTATTCTAATATTTCAAAATGATAAATATTCATAAATCTAATGACAAGTTATTTGAATAACTTTATGAATCAAACTGTGATATAGTACGAGCACAAAATGATTTTTGATTTTGTGCTTTTTTTATATATCTTTTAATTTTTTCTCTAATTTTTTATTTTTTATTCTTTTATATTTTATATTTTATATTATTTTTAAGAATGCAAGTTAATTAATTGGCTCCTTGATATAAAAAAATCATATGTTTCTATAAATCAATTAGAGTTGATAATAAGTCCCCAGAATAATAATATAATGATAGGATGTTTTTATAATTTTTCATATATCTAAAGATTAAATCTTAATTTTAGTATTTTTTAATTTATTTTAAAATTTTTTATAAATGACAACATATACCAATAATTTAAATACTCATAATATAAGCCAAATTTAGATGTTAATTATACTAGACAATCAATCTAGTTCACATTGAGATTAGATTAAGATAAGTATTAAGTGGATTTGAAATTATATAAATATTTAAATAAATATAAATTCGAATAGAATTGTAAATACAAAAGTATAAATTCAAATGTTTTTTTTTAATTTTAAATCTATATTTTTTATATACATCTCATAATTGTTGTCTATTTCATTTTGCACTATTCCTTCTCACGCCGCCCGGCTTCTCTGTCAGCGGGGTGAACCAGGACGGTTCTTCGCCGCCCCACTGCCGCCGCCGTAGCCGCTGCTGCGGCCATCATCGCCTACATCGCGTCGGAAACTCTCTCCTCTGCAGAACCCTAGACCAAGCGATAAGGTACTGATTTCTCGAATTCGCTCTCTTCAGTCTTTACCTATTTCTCCTCCCCTTTTTCTCCATATTCAGAACCCTAGCCCTCAGAAATTTCTTGTCGCGTAAAGAATCCGATCGACTGATATAGTGGAGGGCCTTTTTCTTCTCGGAAGATGCTTTTTTTTTTCATTGTTTTTTGTGAGCTCAGAACCCTAGCATCCTAATTCTTTATTCCTTTTCCATATTCCTGGTCAGAAGAATTCATGGAGGCATTTTAATTTGATCTACATATCAAAGTTGCTAGTTGACGTCAATTCCAGCGAAGTTCTAGTTTTGCTTTTGTAATGAAATTTCTTCACAAAGGGGTTTCCATCAATTATCCAATGAAAACATTATCACAATCGTATACATCTCGATATTGATCTTGAATTATACTCAAGACCATGGAGTATTCATCCAGTGAAGATGATGAAATGGTTGAGGACAGTACTATTTTTGAGGATGACGTCAAGGCACCGGATGTTGAACAGCAAACAGAAGAAGTCACCTCATCGCTTCAGATCAGGAATGCCATTGAAAATGAACTACTTGCTGTTGAAGATTGTGATGAAGTTAACCAGGTACCATCTCAAGGTATGGAATTTGAATCCGACGGAGCTGCACGTGCATTTTACAATGCCTACGCATTGCGTCTTGGCTTTGGCATTCGAGTTGCTCGCTCTCGCTGTGAGAGAAGGAAGGGGGTCGAGGTGTTGGTCATGAAGAGATTTGTTTGCCTGAAAGAGGGTCATCACAAGAAGAAGGTTGCTGAGAACAGCACCAAAAAGAAGCGTAAGCGTCTTTCCATAAGGGATGGTTGCCCAGCAATGATGGAGGTTGTTCGAAGGGGACCTGAGAAGTGGATTATCAGTAAGTTGGTGTTGGAGCACACCCATATAGTGGTTAGTCCCGAGAGGGTTCGTGAGATCCAGCTTAGTCGCCTCTCTGGAAAGGATAGGGAACACCAGGACTACTTGAAAGAGATGCGGCATAGAGTCTTTGGTGAAGGAGATGCACAAATCCTTATCGATTATTTCAGGAGGATGCAGGCAGAGAATGCAGGGTTCTTTTATGCAATGCAAGTTGATAACAGAAACTGCCTGACAAATGCGTTATGGGCTGATGCAAAAGCTAGAATGTCTTATGGTTATTTTGGCGATGCTGTTACTTTTGACACATCATATAGGCAGAATAAGAACATGATGCCTTTTGCTGTATTCACGGGTTTGAATCATCACGGGCAGACGATCGTATTTGCTTGTGCTTTGGTTATGGACAAGACAGAATCCTCATTTACTTGGATATTAGAAACATGGCTGACTGCAATGTGTGGCCGACGACCTCTAACAATTACTACTGATCAAGGCAAGGCTATTGAAGCAGCAGTTGCAGAGGTGTTTCCTGAGACATGTCATCGTCTGTGTAGATGGAGAATCCTATCTAGATGCCAAAAGAAGTTATCCGATGTCTCCTGTAGGTACCCTTCCCTACATGACGAACTAAAGATGTGCATTAATGAATCTGACAATGTGGAAACCTTTGAAGTTTATTGGAGGACAATTCTTGATAAATATAACATCGGTGAGAACCTATGGTTGCAGTCATTATACAGTATTCGTCATAGATGGGTTCCAGCCTATCTAAAAGGTTCCTTCTTTGCAGAGTTGTCTACGACCCATAGAGTAGAAACACTGAACAGGTTTTACCGAAACAACTTTGTTGCAGAGTGCTCTTTGCAAATGTTTATTGCAAAACTAGACCAAGAAATGGATAGCCGATATGAAAAGGAAGCCCAAGAAGATTGTGCTACGTTGAACATCCAACCCATTCTTAAAACTCAGTCACCTATGGAGAAACAGGCTGTCAATATTTACACACGGATGGCATTTGATAAGTTCCAAGAAGAACTAGTTGAAGCTTTCAATTATTATCCTGTCAAAATTCAAGATGGACCGATAAGCAAATTTTCTGTTGCAAGGGATGGTGATGCTCGTAACCGACATTTTGTGGTCTTCAAGGAATCTGAGAAAAAAGCATATTGTAATTGCTTTAAGTATGAAGGTTCAGGAATACCTTGCAGGCATTTACTTGGACTCTTCTTGGTGTGTGGCACCATTCTTATTCCTGAATATTGCATATTGAAAAGGTGGACTATAAAAGCGAAGAGTGGCTTGATGCTACAAGAGAGTGTTCATGAAGGCCAATATTCTGAAGAATCTCCCATCTTGTGGTACAATGATCTATTGCACGATGCCATGAAGTGTGTGGAGAGGGGAGCGGCCTCGGCAGAGGCATACAGGATAGCGAAGAGTATGCTACAAACCGTCTTTGCTGAAATTTTAGGTTTTGAGGGAAGTGAGAGTAAAAGGATGCTCCCTCATGTGGAGAAGGCCCCAAAACGTATCGGTTAGTTAGAGGACGTATTATTTCATTTTCAAGGCAGATAAATAAATCTCAACTAAAGAAGATGATGATTTTTCTTCATGATTAATTTTTAGACGTTGATCATCATTTTGGACTCGAATTTCTTTTGACGCTTGAAAATACCATAAATAGTGCTAGACTTTTAATTGTTATTAATGAGTGCCCTATTCTGGACTTGATATTGTATTTATGAAGATTTCTTGCTGTTTTTGCGTTCTTGTTGGAGACCTTATAGTTTAGTTTGCTATAATTGACTAATTGAACTTGCCAATGTAGCTTGTTGAATTAGGGTGGAAAAAGTAATATGAAATCTATTACACTTTACGCAAGTTGTTTGTAGTGGTTATGAACTATTTTTGTTTCACAATTGCTTAAGATATCACAGGTTATGAAGGAGAGCTCTAGCGTAATGATAAAATTATTATCAAGTGATTACAATCTCTTATAAACTTATTGTCGAGTGATTACAATCTCTTACGATACAAAATAAAACTACATCTAATCGACCCGATAAAGTCCGATTCTTTCCCGAGACCTCATATGAATGGGACTTAAGATATCAATTAGTGCCTATATTAGACTTGTAAGCTGTATCATACTCAGCTTGTAATGGCGGTCTCTGCTTGTGCGGTGTTTCCTCACGGCTACATGTCTGGAACTGGAAATTTGTCACTGGATTTCTTAATAATAAGACTAACATTTGCACTAGGGATTGCAGGAAGAGGTTATTGAAATTGAGTTGAGAAATCTGAAACAGAAGGGAAGGATTTCTGTTTTAAAATATCTAACTGGCGAGGCATGATATAAATCACCGTGTGGATGGCCTTACAAAAATGAAAATAGCAATAAGCCCTTGCATATATTGAACCAACGGAATGCAGCTTGAGAACTGTCGGTGCAAAACCTATTCCTTCAGTTCATCCTTGGTGATGTGAAAACCCTCGATCTTACGAGCAACATCGTCAGCACCAACATTCTGTTTCCCAAGAGACGTGTTTGCGTTGTAAGCATCATGATCATCAGCCACAACCGGACCCATCTGCCAAATTCTGATGGTGCCGTCCTCCGACCCGGAGGCATATGATTCGCCACCGGGAGAGAAGCGCACGCAGTGAACTGGACCATGGTGACCCTTGTTACAGACTGCATTTATAAAGGAAAAAAAAAAACGATTAAGAATCATTTAATCTAATAGATCGACATTCCAGATAGTGCACTGGGTTCATATGGAGTATTAAAAAATGAACTCACCAATTTCTTCACCCGTATGGAAATCAAAGACACGAATCCACATATCTTCTCCTCCAACAACAAATTTGTTTCCATATTTGGGCTCAAGTGAAGCAGATTCCACAGTGCATGGCATGTCATAGCTTTTTACAAGCCCAAAACTGAAGAACAAGTATTGATATTTTAATTTCAAGATCTATTCTTAACACAGAAAAGAAAAAGGAGGTAAACGTACTGGTTTGCATCCCAGAATTTGACAGTTGAACCATCAGCAGTCGTGATATATCGACCATCTTGACTCACTTCAGCACTAGTCACAGGTGACTTGGTTTCAAGTGTTTGCACAATTTTTCCGCTTCTGGTGTCCCATAATCTGTGAGATATGTATTTATTGACCACGAAAATTAGGATCCAAAAGGAGGTTAACTGATATCTATACAGGAGAACAAACCAATAAATGTAAGAGATCTTCATGAGACAGTGAATTAGAACATACAATATCATTTATATTGGCCACAGCAGATTATTTCTTATCATCTAGAAACCAAAAAGCCAACATGCCAGCCTTCTAAGATACCCAGCAATACAAAAAAGGGTTGATTCAGCGATATTGAGGTGTTTGCGAGCAAACTGATTAACAAGTTCAAGAAAAGGAGAATAAATTCACCAGCTACAAAAAACAAAATTGGGAAGGGATTTAACAATCTAGCAATTTGATGAAGATATGCAGATAAGAATAGTCAAATGAACAAGGCCAACATTGAAGGAATTTGCAGAACAAACCTCACACCTCCCATATCAGTGCAAGAACTAAGTATCGTCTGGTCACTATGAAGCCAAGCAACTGTCCTGACTGAACCAGGTGATTTATCAATTTGTCTTGGAGGTGCATCTGGACGATTCAAATCAAATGTCCGCAGTATCTTTTCAATTCCTCCAGTCAACAGCAGGTGTGTATCCTGCAGTAGAAATGGACAAGGACAACATAAATAATGTGAGAAGAACATGATGCAGTATCATGGTAGCCAACAAGTGTTGTACCAAAGAATCCATCTCCAAAACGAGCAATTGGATTACAAATTGAATACTTCACAAGCACTAATTGCACTTAGTTCGCATATAGATGGTATACTTGATTCATGTAAAACAGGTTACTTATTCAAGTGATGTAATCTCACTCATTATCTGCTATAATATATATGCATTCAAGCATGATATGTCTGTGTTGGAATGCAAGGTGTTACACAGGGGGATGGAGTAAACAAAGAGCCCTAGTATCAACGCAATATAGTGCATCATTTTTCTAAGTAGGTGCACCTTAGCAGATATGAAAAGAAAGGAGCATGATATAACACCAAACACAGGAACCAGATGTTGCTAGTAGAAAACTAGTAAAGAAAAGAAATCACAATAAACGCATTGCAGAAAATATGTAGGAGAATTCATTAACAGTAACAGAATGGAGCAACACTTTTAAGAGTGAAACAAGAAAAAAAGATATGATTCAAAAAAAAAAAAAAATTGAAAACCATCCTCATGTACCTCAGAGAAGGCACATGCTCGGACAATGTGTTTATGTTCAAATGAATGCAATTCATTCCCAGTTAAAGCATCCCATACTTTCCTGAAATAAATGAAGCAAAGATCATTAATGAAACATAGTCAGATCACACAATCTTTTCCCATGAAAGAGAAAAGAGTACTAAAGCAGCATACTGGTCTAAATTCTAAGAGCAAGAAGAAAATATTTACATTCTGGTCCTAATAAAAGCTTCCACTACCATGGTCTAAAATATGGATGATAGACCAGCTATCCAATTTAGCTAATAAGTCTATAAACTAATCTAAATATATGAACCACTAAAAACTATCTCATTCATAGATACTAATTCAATACCAATGTGAACAATACAAAAGGTGATTACAATGTCATTATTTGGTTAGATATGAATACTGAATCCTAATTTAACAGGTGAAGCCACTAGAAAAAGACACTTGATTCCATCAAGTCCATGAATTCTTCATCAGATTGAGCAACCTTCAACTAAATTATATATATATATAATCATACAAAAAAAGTGTATATTTTTAATGGGAAATTAATCCAACTTTTAATTTTATTGCCACTGAGCAACCACTGAAATTTGGCAATCCAGCTTTTGTCATGAGAAAAATCATAGTACAAATCTTTCAATTCATGTTACAGTCAACATCAGTTTCTTCAATAGGCATTTAAAAAAAACATTATAACAAATCTACACTTATTGCTGCAAATGCTTCAAAAGGAAACAACATGCGAACTGACTCAATGATGCCTTTGCACAAAATGAGGAAGACAATGATTGAAATTTGAATGACGGCACTGAATTGAATAAGACAGTGCGCAGAAAGTCCCACCTTCTCCATTCATATTGAGGAAAAAATCACAACTAAAAATGATAATGCAAAAGCCAAAATTATCTTAAATCACCTATAAATTTGCAAACTAGTAGAATCATCAATTGCAACATTTGTAATCCCAACCTTGGCTCGTCACAACTCTTAATTACTCACAAACAAGAGCTGCTCGGATAAAAAGGTTAAGCTACAACATATGACAGTGGGGAAAGTACAGCTAGGTCAACCATTCAGCTGAGATCAACAAGAATGATGTCGAAGATGAATAGACACTGTGCCCACAAAACTATAGTTTGAAGATGAATAGACACCCTGCCCTACAAAAGTTTAGTTTGTTGTTGGGTCCTTTTGATTCAAACCATTTTCGTGAGAGGAAAAGAAGTTTATTTTTAACCAGTTCAACAACTCTTGGATGAATAATAAGACAAACGGACAAGCTTAAATGAGACTCTTTTTTGAAACAAAGTTTCTTTTTAGCCCAAACATAAAAATCTGCAATATATAAGTTCATTAATTAACCCGCTATTGTACATATTATTGCATTCCTACTACCTATTTTCCAAAATTAGCATCTGTCTTTTCTTACCTTTAGATTATCTAGAAAGTGAGTACTAAGGGTTTCAAATCAGAACATTAAGTGTTTCTTTGAGGCATACTCCACTATTGGATTTCATAGAGGATTATCGCATGACTGTTCATAGGCCTCTTCATTTGTTTGCTTCTGAATTTTCTGCATCTTGGTTCTTGCTACTTGATGCCTTAAAAGGCTTTACTATGTACTTAAATGACTTAATAAAATGTGCTTGCTTAACTATGTGAGCAATGAGTGACTTAGGTGATGCCAATGAAATTATTGTGACAGTAAGTGGGTTTCATTCTATCCATGGGAAAGGAAACCCTTGGCTCATGATTAAGGTTGATTATTGCAAAGTGCTTACTCAGATGAATAGCCGTAGTTGAACTACCAATAATTTTTAATCCAATCCTTACACCAATATATTCGCTAAAATGATGGTTCCAAACCAAAAAAGGGGTCAAGCTCGAATACATGATAAGGAAAGTTATTGCTAGGTCACATATGAGGATATTAAAGAGAAATATGAAGATGAATAACCCGCTTTCATAAGTTTAAACTTGACACAATACAAACCTTATGGTGATGACAATGACGATCATGAAGATGATACAGTCAGTGGAGGTTCAACTAGATTATCTACCAAACAAAAATTATTTACTGAGGCATAAATAATAGAAAAAGACAATTTGATATTTGTTGAGAGGGAGAGGAAGCTCAATGCTAGACAAATGAAACACAATGGCAGTATAGAGAATCAAAGTAGAAGATCCACTTGGGTGCCAGTGTGTAAGGGCAAGCTTCGATGAGATTCAGTCAATTAAAGTTGTTTTTAGCAGTCACATTTTTAGCTCAATAAAAATTTACCCAATCTACAAAGGTTGATCACAGAAAAAAAAACAGTTTTTCTTTGCATGGATGCTCCTTCTTCCTAGTGGCAATCCTAGCACGAATATGTCAACGTTCCATCAATGCCTTGATATCAAAATGTATTGTTAGAGGTATTAGATTAATAGCACTATTGATCTAATACCTCTAACAATGTATTTTGATGGTTTTCCCAGGATGAGCTACCAAATCCTTCTAATGATCTTAGATGTGAGGACTACTTATTCATTCAGTTAGATTCATTCAACTTCAACTCAATTGACAATGTAGCTGGAGTTTAAATTTTTGAGGTAAATCATAAGGATTCAGTTCAAAACTAATAAGAAATATAACCAATTGGTATCAGACAATAACAAGTGTCCATATTTTATTCCAAACCTGTATTATTAGTAGTAAAACTAAGATTCTAGACCTTGCCACTGGCTGATATCATCATGATTCAACTGTTGTTGGCCAATTTATGTGGTCTTACATGGAGATCAACAAGCACACAAGATCTCTTGATGACATGTCTATAAATATAATGGAATGACCATTTCATATGTACCATGTAGCAAAAGGAAAAAAAAGGAAGGTGCAGGTTATGTTGTCCATGCACTTATTCTGCCGGAAAAGGGACATGTAAATAGGCAAGGAATATTCGATGTTCACCTTTTTGATTCCATGCCTATATTCTCTCTTTAGGTTCTACCTATAAACATTATAAATCCTTGCATATCTTTCTATGCAAAATATCCTAAAAATAAAGATTCAAAGTTCAGTATGCAAAACATCCTACCCTATGCATTCAGATGTTCCATGCTATTGTCCCAAATGTAAATATAAAAACATACAAATTAAGATCAGGCAAAAGGACAACTACAAATTTTAAGCAGCGTCAAGGCAAACACCAAAGGGAGTAATTAGGACCAGATTGTACGCACATGGCTAAATCATTTGCTTTTCTCAAAATATAACACAAGGATAAGCCAACTCATATAAAAGACATAATGCAAAAGTTCAACAAATAAAATATTAAATGCCCAACAATTTACAGTATTGAAGTGGAACATTATTCAAACTTTAACTTTCATAAATTTTGGTCATGAATTGAGGAAATAGATTCTAGATAAACTGACATACGCAGAAAAATCAGCTGATCCAGTAGCTGCACGCAAAGCATTGGTATCAAGGCCGCAACTCCAAACTGCACCTTTGTGTCCTTCAAATGTTCCAATCCAATCTCCAGTCTCACCATTTCTAAGCATTGGATTTGCATCTAAGATGTTAAACAATCATTAACCATCTGAAATATCTTTTTGAGGATTTAATAGACATTAAACTAACTTAGCATGCAATCTCTCCACAAATTACAAAATATTTTTACTCAAAACATGGAAAAAGGGATACCAAACACAATCATTCATAGGCCGAAATCAAAGTGAAACAGATTAGAGAATCTTATCAATATTTTATTCCGTAGGCACAACCCATGAAACTTAACACAAAAGTGATAGTAAAAGGAGAAATAGAATTAGCACATTAGCAAGTTTCATGAATTTACAGGCATAATGCTCATCAGGTGCAAAGCAAGTTTTTCAATTGAAATTCTGAGATTAGATAGTCCGGGAGAATTATTTATTCCCTAGAACATTAATACAAAGACATCATTATATTAATTTCATGTTGCCAAAGGAAGAAAACCAGTGGAGCAACAATGAGCCTCCATCATCTGAGTAATTAGAGTCTGTGTTACATCTCAGTGAAAACTTTAACTCCAAATTTCAAAGAATTATCCACTGATTTAAATAGTTAAGTGGTCAAAACAACATGCGACATTGGGATTATCACTCAAAAAGACATTTTCACCTTATAACATTTCTCATACACAAAAAAAAAGATATTAAAAAATGGTTGAGGGAGATTTGAAGCATATTCAGTATTTCACCAAAAAGGTATTTCCACCTTTTCCTTCTCTATTTAAAACAGACCACTAGTGTTGCGTCACTGAGTCTAAAAGCAGTCAAGCGTTCATTGTGGTTCCTCTATTTCCTTTAAGAGATAATGATGAAGATAAATTGCTGCAAAAACTTGACACACTACTCAAAGTAGAATCAAAAGAGGTGGGAAGCCTCAAATATATGAAGCAGCAAACAGTTTATGAAAGATGCCTTGTGAAATGAAATAAAATATGTTCAAGGAAAAAAAATTAAGTTGACATGCACTAGTGAACTATGGCAAACGATAATCTTTCTAATGGCAGATCACATTGCAGACTGATAACACAAGTTGAGGACTAATCATTTCTCGTTCAATTTAATCAGTTAAAAAAAAAATCAGCCACTGATCATCTTTACAGTACTGACAAATCTGAACATCAAGGACAACCTGTCGATCCATCAATAAGAGGAATGGTCCCGGATTTGGTTAATTTTGTCTTCTGTTCACTTAACCTTTTATTTCTTCATTATTTGCAACAATTATCTACAAACTATTTAAAGAACCATTGATCCCAATCAAATACATCAGAAACGGGAAAAGCTCACCCTTGCTTGCACTGATCAGGAAAAATCCATCCGGGGTAACAGGGCTGTAGAACAAATCCACGACGGGTCGCGAATGCCCATGGCACACAAGAGGAACTGCCACCTTCTTCTTCTCCATGGATTCGAGAAGGCTATGCGACAGTCCAGACTCCAAGATCAGTGGAACCCTAATCCAATAATTGCTAACAATAACAAATCCACCTTGAAGATCAGAAAGATGGAGATCGACAAGAATCCTCAATAGAGATCGTGAAGAACAACGTATTATCTACAACACTGTAAGATTCGTCTCTGGGAAAAAAAAAAGAGGAGCTAAAAAAAAATGATAAGAACGAAGGACGGCCCGGTGGTGGGCGGAGGAAGAGCGTATTTTTATAGGCGACAGGGGAGAACGGGATGGAACATTGGCCGTCCGATTTAGATTTAACGGTTCCAAAGACGCCTACGTTCCTCGAACTAATCAAATCCCACTACTTACTCCTCAAAGTTTACCAAAATTGCCACTCTTTCTCTTATAGTAATTTATTTAGGTGAATTATCAAATTACCCCTCTAAAATTTAACATCTGTTCAAATGCCTTGGCATGTTTCATTATTATCAAAACACCTTCCAACTTTGTTTATATTTATTTTATTGTAAGAAATCCTGATCGAAATACCAATTTTACTACTTTAAATTATAATTTAAATCATGCAATTCTCTTTTTATTGATAAAGAGTAAGTATTTTAATAATAAAATAAAATATTAAAGGACACTTTA
>JBBUKS010015493.1:0-11988 GCA_038050645.1 Hedychium gardnerianum | reverse complement strand
AGACGCCTCCAATGTCACGTCAACAAACGACCACTTCGACCAGTGGGGCTATAAATAGTGTCCCAAAGCTAAAAGTTCAATGACACACTCAGTATTCATTTTTTGTACTTCGTTTTTGAGCTTCCAATTGCTGTAAAGGATTTCTCCGCCTTCGACATTATCAAAGAAGGAGGTTTCTGCTAGTGCTTTGAATTGCCTTGGATTAAGAATCACCTAGGTTATAATCAAGTAAATACTTTGTCCTCTTATTTCTTTTTATGTTATTTTTATCTAATTAATAAATGTGTCATTGCTAAGTAAGTAGCAAGAGATTTGTAACTTTAGTTTGCAGGGTTGTTCACCCCCTCTAGCTGGTCCACCCGATCCAACAAAAATATCTTTTTGTCAACATATACATGTCATGTCGCTCCTATATCATCCCACTACTCTTTGAGTGTATCGATTATGTTAGCTTCGAATACTACCATGATGAGCATTAGGTCTGACACTTTGGTCGTGAGGGAGTCTGCCTCAGTGAGTTGCATGTAACCTTTGGGTTTCTACTTTTGGAAGTTAGGTTTATGTTGCTTGAAGACAATCCTTAGCTCTATGGTTGTATTTTCCATAGTGATTCTATGCTGAGACCTTTGACTGACAAGCCGAAGGGCCAAAGACGATGTGGAGCTGGAGAATCAAAGGCGGAACCGGAACATGACAGCGACTCGAAGGCTGGAACATGACAGCGGCTCAAAGGCCTGATGGCTCAAAGAGGGGCGGCGCTAGTGCTGTGGCTAGAGAGGGGTAGATCCGACAGCTGTATGGGGGAAGCCGACGGCGGCTGCTGCCAACTGCCGAGGAGAGGGAGAGGACCTCCGGCGGTGGCTGCTGCGGACTACGGAGGAGAGGAGGAGGAGCTCCGGTGGTGGTTGTGGCAGACCGCGAAGGAGGGCGATGGGTCGTGGCTAGCTGCGGTGCGGGGTCGCTACTGTGGAGGTGGAGGCGCGACTGGCGTGGATGAGGTGGGGGCGTGCTGCTATTGCAGAGGTGTGGCGGCGTCCGTCGTCACTGGAGGCCGAGCTGAGGTGGAGTCAACGAGGGATGCGTGGTCGACGTCTGTCGTCGAAGGTGGCATCGACGCCGACGTGGAGAGGCGAAGGTTGCATCAACTTCTGTCAGCCCTGGAGACCGTGTGGAGGCGGAGTCGGCGAGGGAGACGTGGTCGGCGTCTATCGTCGAAGGTGGCGTCGGCGTTGGTGTGGGAAGGCAAAGGCTGCATCGACGTCCGTCAATGTTGGAGGTCGTGCGAAGGCAGAATCGGAGAGGGAGGTGTGGCCGACGTCTGTTGTCGGATGTGGCGTCGGCGCTGATGTGGGGAGCCAAAGGCTGCGTCAGTGTCAGCATCGTTTTCCTTTTCCCCCTGGCGTTAGCGGCTTGGTAGCAGTGGAGGCGGCACGATGACTAGGGAGGCGCTGTGTGTGGCTGTCGAGGAAGAGAAAAAATTGCCAGAGAGAGAGACGAGAGAAAATCGCGTGAGAGAGAAGAGAGAAGGGGGGAGGCGCGGGAAAAAGAGAGACAATTTCCTCCTTTTTTTTTCTTGTGGGCCCTCTACTCATATTGTTCACATCACAAGTTTTTCCCTCAAATCTATTTGAAAGAAGCGTAAGTCTAATTAACTGGACTGTTGTATTGTGGCAAGATAGGTGAGAGAGTTGCCGAGCTTGTCGTAAGGCGAATAGCTAGCTCGGGATTAGGGGCTCCAAGCTTGTCCTAAGGTTGAGTGTCTTCTGATCGAGAAGTCGAGGATGGAATCTCCGGTCTTGTCATAAGGCCAATAACTTCCGACTAAGGAGTCGGGCATGACATCGTCAAGCCTGTCGTAAGGTGAATCACTAGCTTGGGGCTAGGGGCTAGGGGCTCTGAGTCTATCGTAAGACAAAATGTCCTTCAATTGAAGAGTCGGGAAAGTATCGCCGAGTCTGTCGTCAGACTAATCACTAGCAAGGGGCTAGGTGCTCCGAGACTATCATAAGGCTAAATGTCCTCCGACCGAAGAGTCGGGAAAGTATCGCCGAGCATGTCGTAAGGCTAATCACTAGCACGAGGCTAGGTGCTCTGAGCCTGTCGTAAGGCTAAATGTCCTCCGATCGAAGAGTCGGGAAAGTATCGCCGAGCTTGTCGTAAGGCTAATCATTAGAACAGGGCTACATCCGGTTCTCCGGCGCCATGACTTCTCCGATTCTCCAGCTCCACGCCGTCTTCGGCCCTTCGGCCCCTCGGCTCCATGTTGCATCCGGTTATCCGGCTCCGTGTTGCATTTGGTTATCCGACTCTGTGTAGTCTCCGGCCACCCGGCTCCACGCCACCTTTGGCCACACGACTCCATGCCACCTCCGGCCATCTGACTTTGTGCCGCCTTTGGCCACTCGGCTATGTGCTTCCTTCAGCCACCCGACTCCATGCCGGCTCTGACCTCTTGGTTTCGTACCGTCTTTGATCCCTCATCTTCACGCCGCCTTCGACGCTCCAGTTCCGTGTCGCCACTGGCCTTTCGGCTTCGTGCCGCCTCCGGCCCCTTGATTCTGTGCCGCCTCTGGCCATTCGGCTCCGTGCCGTCTCTGGCCACCCGACTCCGTGACGCCTTTGGCCACCCGACTCCATGCCACCTCCGGCGACTTGGCTCCATGCCGCCTCTGGCCATCTGACTCAGTGCCACCTTCGGACCCACGACTCCATGCTGCCTCTAACCATCTGCCTCCGCACCGTCTTTGGCCCCTCGACTCCCCAACTCTGTGTTGCCTCAGGCCACTCGACTCTGTGTCGCCTCCAAGCCCTCGGCTCCTTGTTGCCTCCGACCATCCAGCTCTACGTTGTCTTTGGCCCCTCGGCCCCCGGCTCCGTGCTGCCTCCGCCCCCCTCCCTCCTCCCCCCTACTCCGTGCCACCTTCGCCCCCTCGGCTCTAAGCCATCTCCGGCCCGCTCTTGCGGTCTTGGGTATACTTTTACATTTGATCTTTACACACCTCATTACAGTATTGTTATCATCTCTATTTATATCGTCGGAGACTGACTTGAGCATCGGAGTGAAAGGTCGGGGCATCCCCGGTCTCCATTCTAAATGTCCTCTGACTGAAGAGTCGGAAAAGTAGCGCCGAGCCTGTCGTAAGGCAAAATCAGGATAGAATAATATCGTGCTTGACCCTCGAATATGCCCGAGTCAGGAGAGATATATGGAGATCCAACTGGAGATATATATGGAGGATTTGCTCAGAGATGTACGGAGAACCTAACTGGGGATATACTAAGAACCTGACTAGTGACTATAGTGGAGATAACTCGACCCCGTTCAGGAGTGGTTGAGCTCTGAACAGGACAGTATGTTGGTCCGAGACTAGTGGAGATAACTCGAACCCGAATGGGGAGGTTGCGCCCTGAATAGGAAAATATGCTGGTCCAAGATCAATGGAGATAGCTCGACCCCGAACGGGGGAGGTTGAGCCCTTAGAACGATATGCTGGTTCGAGACCAGTGGAGATAGCGACTGAGGGACCATTTGGAGATAGCGGTCGAGTGGCCATCTAGAGGTAGTGACCGAGAGGCCATTTGGAGATACTAGCCGAGTGGTCATTTGGAGATAGCGACCGAGGGGTCATTTGGAGATTTTGGATGCTAAAGAGGGTGATTATCGATGGATACCATTGGACCCTAAAAAAGATAATTACTGATAGAGACCATTGGACCTTGAAAAGGGAAATCGCTAATGGAGACCATTGGATCTTGAAGAGGGCAATTGTCGATGGAGACCATTGGATCCTGAAAAGGGTAATTACTGATGGTGAATTGCTAGTCCGAGACCAGTGGAGACAGCTCGACCCCGAACGGGGGAGGTTAAACCCTGAATAGGACATACCGATAGAGATATCACTGGTACGAGATCAAGATAATATAGAAGCTCGATCCTGCCAAGGGAGAGAATCCGTTCGATCCCATTGAGGGAGAGGATCCTCCGAGGGAGAGAATCAACTCGATCCCGCTGAGGGAGAAAATACAGTAAGACTCAATCCCACTGAGGGAGAGAATCAACTGAGGGAGAGAAACTCTCTTGATCCCGTGAGTTGGGGAGAGAATAATATATACTCCCGCTGGGGGATAGAACCACTCAGTCTTGTCGAGGGAGAAAACCACTCGATCCCACAACTATGTCTGAGTCTGGGAGAGAATAAGAATACCGCTCGATCCCGCTAAGGGAGAGAATAATAATGCACTATGGCTGCAACGAGGTTGTTGAAATCCTCCTGGGTCACGGTGATGGCAGGGGATTTTCCGGTGTCATCCATCTCAATGTCCCAGTTTAGGTATACGTTCCCACAAATGACGTCAATTTAATCCTGCGCCGAGACCTTTGACGGATGAGCCACCAGTGAGCTAGAGCAAGTGTTGACTAAGTCGTCATAACCAGGAGAAAGGTGGGGCTAAACTGCCCTTTGTGTTGACAGAGTCATCGCGACCAAGAGACAAAGGGGACTAGCAGGATGGCCTACGAGGAGTAAAAGAGCAACGAAGAGGGTTAGAATGAAGATCGGGGATGCCCCAACCTTCCACTCCGATGCTCAAGTCAGTCTTCGAAGAGATGAGAATAAGAAAAAGTACAATAAAATGGAATGTGTTGTATAGATGGGAGCATCCATCATAACTTGGGCCGTGAAAGACGGACTTTTATAGGAATATTTTTGACAGGATATCATATCTACAATAAGGGATCCGTCACATTATGGACGTTAGAGGGTCATGTGATCCACATTTTGTAGCAAAAAATCATGGGAGGATTACGTCATGTCACCCTTTTTTTCATGTATTTTGACAATCTACGTACTGTCTCATCTAATGTTGACCACATAGGTGGCCCACGTGTTATTAGTCGGTCGACAATCGTGATGGTTGAGTTAGAGAATTTATCGGCCGGGATGAGCGGTGGTTCGATCGGGATAAACGACGGCTCGACAACGAAGGGTGTAGGTCGACCAGAGGAGGACTACTGGTCGGCCAGAGGAGAGATGCCAATTGACTACAGGTCAGCGGCGGAGGATTGCCGGTCGGTCGATGGAGGGCTCATAGCAAAGAGGAAGCCGCTAGGGAAGGGATGTGATCTCCCCTTTTCCTTCTACCAAAAGTGAATCCCTTGATTTTAATAACCTAATTCAGCATGTCAGTTGACCTCCTTTGTACTTTGAATACTCCTTTATCAATCTCCATCGAAAGAAGTATTGATTCGAAGTTACAACTAACAAAATGCAAGGACGAATCGTACCTCAATGGCGCTGCGACATCGATCCATCGGGAGCACGAGGTGGCCAAATGAAGCATTTGGCGCAGAGAGATCGCCCAGCTCCTTCAAGCTACGGTCCGAGGTGGCGCCGGCGAACCAGGCGCCGGCATTGTTGCAGACCAGCTCCAACCGCTTGGTCTCCGGGTTGAAACAGAGCCGAGCAGCTATGAAATAACAACGAATCAACAGCTTCTCCGACACCGCCATCTTCACCCTATCGACGACGTCGTCATCATCCGACGAGGTAACTGAGCCATTGCCGGCGTAAAAATAAAGAGTTCCGACCGGGAATGCCGCCATTCGGTCGATGTTGGAGAGGAAAAAAGTCTCGGTGGGCGTGGGATTTGATGGAGAGTGGAGGACGCATGTTTCTTCCCTGATCACATCTTGCTCCGTTAGCAAGGAATGGTTGTCTCCGGATACAGAATCCATTCTTGGTCCTTCTAAAATAATTAACTGAGAGTTAAAGAAAGGAAATTAGAAGATCATTTGTGATTTCTAATGGCTACGATTTCATAATTATTACGATATATCCTCCGATCGATTCAAAATTTAAATGGAAGAAAATAATAAGAGTAATACTCAGTTGGATAATTATATATAATTAAATAGTAAAATGAATACCTTTTGATAAAAAATCAAAATGGATGCTCTTTGACGTTGCTTTGAAATAACAGAGTAATGTTAGCAATGAAATTAAACAACCAGAAGCCCTCACCTTTACCTGGAAGTTAGAGCTTGAAGTATATCCCTCTGCTGAATGCATAACATATATCCTGTATATATAATATATACACTGAAGGCCGGCTTGGTCGTTAGAGATGGAGTACTCTTATCACGCAAAACAAGTCACTGAATTTTCTGAACAAGTCTTCAGTAGGGCTTGTAGTGGAACAGAGTTAGGTGGCACTGGCAATATTCAAAACAAGTAACTTAATTTTGTGAACAAGTTTGTTGTTGTTATTGTTGTTGTTTTATGTAAGTTTCCATTTGTTTCAAGTATTTCCATTCTAAAGCTTCTCCTCTGCCATTTGTACACTGAAATAGTCGAAAAGAAAAGTAAACCTCGGCATAATACAGATAAAAATTCCAAATTTGCACTTGTTCAACAGCATGCTTCCACTTGGTTCTTATTGCAATGAAGAAAAGACGATCATCACATACGCGCTAGAATATATTGTGTGGTGTATATTATTTAATTACACAAACAATAATAATAATATTGATATAAAATAGCTAGGTTTAATTAATATTTATAGCCGAATAATTAATAACATGATGCACCACCATATGATCACTTCCCGTATGATCCCCACAAGTCCATCTCCCCGCCGCGTTGGCTCCCTATCAGACTCATCTGCGGCGGCGGCGGCGGCGGCATCCCGGCCGCCTCCAGCACTGCCCACTCCCCCGCGTGGTTACCGTTCCTCTCGTTCTGCATCGCGTCGTCACCCTCGTACGCCTTCAGCATCGCGGAGGCGCCGGAGTCGCCGGGAAGCACTGCGAAGTCGTACCCAGACGTCGGCGGCCGGTGGTTGGTCAGCAGGTCCTGCACTTGGTACGTCGTCGCCGGATTTATGCGGGCGTTGTCAGCCGCGTTGGCGTGGGAGTAGTACTGCAAACTGTGGTGGTGGTGGTGGTGGAGGTAGTGGTGGTGGTTCGGGTGGAGGTAGTGAAGAGAGTTCAGCGACGACGGCGAGTGCTCTTCGACGATGTGGCTCTCCAAGGCGCCACCCTGCCTGCTGGCGATTCCCTCCCCAGCACCGCCGCCGCCGCCTCCGCCGCCTCCGCCGCCTACCTTAAAGAAGCACTTCTTCTTGAACACCCGGCAAACCACCCATCCATCCTCCTAATTAAGTAATCATGAAGAAAATCAATCAATAACAATCTCAACAAAATCATTTTTATATAAAACTTACATTAGAATTGGACGACGCAGTGATATTATTGGGATCGACGGACAGAGAGTCGTTGTCTTCGAGGCGGTACTCATGCATAATCCAGTCAGTTTTTTGACCATGAGGAGCGCGGCCACGATAGAAGACGAGGGTTTTACGCATGCCGATCTTGGAGTAGGAGTTGCGGATGCACTTGTCGCGGCCGGTGGCCTTCCAGAAGCCCGCCGTGGTGGCGCGGTTGGTGCGCGAGCCCGTCGGGTACTTGCGATCTTTGTGGCTGAAAAAGTACCATTCATTTTGCGCCGCCGACCCAATCCGGCATCGCTCTACATGAATAAATCAAGTATTCATAATTTCATGTGATTGAAGATGAACCGATCGATGATGAAACTATTTGAGTGTTGCAGATGTATGATCTGACTGACCTTGGAGGTCCCATGGCTCGATCTTGTTGAGATCGACCTCCCTGATCACCTCCAACTCGAACTTCTCGAACGAGACCTTCTTCTTGAGGTAGTAGAGCAGTAGCTCCTCGTCGGTCGGGTGGAACCGGAAGCCCGGCGGAACTCCGGTGCTCGACGAGGACGACGAGGACGAGGGCATCGCCATTCGCATAGGAGGAAGAAGAATAATTAAGCAGAGGAGTGAGACGTAGGATGGTGCAGAGTACTGGCGTCAATAAGTAGGTCGCTAGCAATCTGATACGAATGATGGAGGCCTGGATTGACTCCGGCAGCTACGCCGGTGGACTTGCATAAAGGTGATATCGTAGAAAACAAGTCGATGGCACGAGGCGCGTTTGATTTCTTTAATGGACGGATGTTTATTTTAACTGGTAAACGATCCCGAGGAGAGGAATAAAAATTTCAATTATGCATTACTGTTAATTGTTCACAAAGCAAGTCCCGCGCGTTTATCAAGTGATGATGATCATCGATCAGTAGTTTGACATAAATATGAAGGATATAAATGCAGTTAATTAAATGAGGCAAGAGCATCGATTTCCCTGAATGAAACCTCTTCGCCTGGGCGTGCCATGTGCGATGGCCTTAATGAGCAGTGGCTGGTTGATGGAGTTGCACTCATCCGACGTCGCGGTGACCTCCGCCATGAAATCTTACTACAGCGAGTTTGAGTAAATGGGTAATCTATCAAATGATTGGAAGCTGCATGCAGGAATTTTAATTAGGTTTACAGCAACTGGCAGGTTTCTTTTGCTCTACTTGCTTGTTATTGTTTAACAGCAGCATGTTTCAGTGAGTGTGATTCTTGAGGGTGAATCTTTGTTATAAAATTTTGATTTTAAATTTTATAATGTTTTTTAAATTTGCTATGGATAAAAAGGAGTGGTCATAACTACGATTAGTGACTTAACGAAAGTTATTGAATTAGTTGGTTCGCATACGAATATCAAAATTAATCTTTTAAAATTTATTAATTTTGTTAAAATTTGAATCTAAATAATAAGAGGTGGATGAAGAAAATTCTATTATGCATGAATTTTAATTTCACATTAAAAATATCATGACTTTATTATTGGTTTATATTGTATCATCGATGTTGTGAACATGTATATGGAGAGAAGTTCTCTCTCACGCATAGATGCATAGGGGTGTAAATATTAATTCAAGGTCCGGATTATACTGAACCAAGTTAACTCGTATGCAAGCATAACCTATACACGTCGAATGTCAGACCAGTCGATGCAAAATTTGCCCAAGCGAATAAACCAACTGTCGATTTGAAAGAGTCACTATTGATGACCGAACGACTGGAGATAATGAATGGTTATTACTTGATCAGTCAATGCAACAAAGACATGAAGCAAAAAATGACTCCTCCACCTTTGTTGCCCAATTTCTTTCTCTCTGTCGTGCACCCATTCAGCAACTCTACAGTGATAACATTTGGGTACTCACTCAGTTCGTCACGAATAACTAGTGCTTGGTTGTCCACATAGTCTTCTCGTTGTATTTTGGAAAACATACGTTTATCGTAACCTCAAAGCACTGCTGGAGAGGGACAAATCTGTTTTAAGAAAACTGTATCAAACACAGAGCTTAGTATCTTTCTTTCTTGTCTCGGTCTCGGACATCTCGTCCTCAAGTCTCGGACATCTCATCCTCGGATCTCGGAGATCTCGGCCAGGTTTTCCAAGTAACCCAACTTTACAAGCAATTTTTCTTTCCTGTTTAGCAGCATGAGATTATAAGCTCAAGTCATCTAAACAGGTATGAATTTGAATTTTGGTATATTAATTTCAATTCAGCAACTATCTCTGAAATCTTCGATAAGTAATCTTCATTTTGAAAGATTGTCCAACAAATTTGACAAAAGAATTTCAAAAAATAGGAAAGCAAACTTGCGCTTGTACAGCGGAAATATTATTAATCAACAAAAATTATCTTAAAATAACTAAATAAACATTTAAATAGACCCAAAATTCTAACTTATAAAAGACGAAAATACTTTTAACCCTAGATTCGAAAATTACTAAAATATAGTAAAGACATAAAGTTAATATATGTCACATATTCAAATAATATGTCGTATATCCATTATATTAATACCTCTCTTTTATTAACACACCCTCACACATCATTTTAATATTAATATTTATTATTTCTGGGTCTCACTATTCACTTATTTATCTTTATTCTTTATATCTAAAATTTATTTTTTAATTTTTAATTTTTTTTATAAAATCCGCATTAGGAGCATTCAAAGAATTGAACGATATTATTGTATGGATATTATAACACTCATCTATATTAGTTTATAATACCATTTGGGTATTATAACATCCAATGTGAATGCTCTAACAAAAATATTCGGAGCCTCCGAAAAGCTCCTTAAATGATTTTTTTTTGGATTCGAAATTATTATGTTATCAGTTCTACCAAATAATAAATATAGATCTCTTTAAACAAGCTTCAATTTAACATATAAAATATCTCAATCTGATATCCGAGTCAAAAATTATTATTTTCAAAAAAAAATTCTCTATTGTTCTGTATCAATTTGCAATATTAAAGATTGATCCTCCATGATTAAGAAAGACAAACTTTATTAAGAACCGTCTGAATCCATAGATAGGTGATTCTTGTTTTCAAATTTATGTAAAATCATTATAAAAAAGGTCAAATTTACTTTAGTAAAGAAGATGATGCGATCAAGACAAGGTGTTAATTGCAAGATCAGCAAGTATCTTGGTGCAACACGCATGGCTGTTGCCTGATCACTTCCTGCGGATATAGCCTTAATTTTAGCATCGCAGATGTTGAGCAAAGAAAAAAGTGCATTATTAAGACTTAATTTGCAAGTCTATTAGCGAGATGCCTTCATCCTTACGTGAGATGAAGATATTACATTCTAAAAGTCAAATCATGCCAAAAGTCAACGGAGAGGAAAACTGGAGGTTTTCAATGACCAGTGCGCAATTTGATTCTCTGCCTAGCTATAAAATATGATTGTTATTATAATATGAACATTTTAAGTTGATAAATAATATATATGATGCAGTTTAAGAAAGGATAATCAAATGAACACGAAATGGATATTAAAAAAAAAACTGAAATTAATTTGATTCTGCGAACTGGTAGAATCTTCAACAAGAACACTGAACAATTTTTCACATTTTGATCATTTCAGAAGCGAACGAATTCTTACAACGGTATGGTTGCTTGTGAGACAACTGATCTATCGTTTTAGCTTTTAAAATGCACGAAACATGAATAGATTAACATGAAGTTGTTCGTCTTTGATATTCTAACTGCTTCAGATGTTAAATTCAAGCATTCTCGTAAGTTTATATGTTATGAGTGAACTTTTTATATTAGGATATGGTTATTTATGATAGAGGATGAAGAATTGTCTACGCTAAACATGTACGAGGATGAGAGTTGCTTCTTTGAAAGTTTTTCATAATGAAGAACTCTTTTGATGATTTTGTAACAATAGTAAGTTAATCCTGCTGAAGCTCACACTACAAAAATTTCTACTATTAGCGACGGAATAACTCCGTCCCTAATTGGCCCGTCGTAAAAAAGAAATAGCGACAGATTTTTAAATTCCGTCGCTAATAGCAACGGAGTTTTAAATTCCGTCGCTAAATATTTATACTTATTTTTTATTTTTAAAAAAATTAGCGACGGAATTTAAATTTTCATCGCTAACATTATTTAAAAATTAAATAAAAAATCGTAACTTAGCGACGGAAATTTAAAATTTCGTCGCTAATTATCATAATTTAGCAATGAAAATTTACATTTCCGTCGCTAACTTTATTTAAAAAATAAAAAAATATCGTAACCTAACGACAGAAATTTAAATTTTCATCGCTAAATTACGATAATTAGCGATGGAAATTTAAATTTCCGTCGCTAATTTTTCATCATTTTTATAGATTTTATTTTGTTTTTCTATCTTTCCTGCTTACATAAATATAAATCAATAAGAAATCATCACAACCGATGGTTATCCAATACAATAGATCATAATAAATTCAAATATAATAAACAAAATAGATCTAAACATAACAAACACAATAGATCTAAATACATCCAAACACAATACATCTAAACATCCAAATACAATACATCAAATCCGAACATATATGTCGGATACAAAACATCCAATACAATACAATAAGAAATAGCATTCGATACAAGACATCCAATACAAAAATGATACTAAATATGATTTTCAATCCTGCATAAAATAAGATATTATAAGTTACGAATATAACAGTAAATTTTGAAGCTAAACTATAAAATGAATAACTATCTA
>JBBUKS010015443.1:0-11992 GCA_038050645.1 Hedychium gardnerianum | reverse complement strand
TCCTTAGATATGCCTCCAACTTATGTTGATTTTGACAGATATTTATCTTAAATAAAATATATTATATTATAATCATATTAAATAGTCTTTAAATCTATTTAATAGAAAATAGTGAAAAATCTATTTAAATATATTATAATTAATATATTAAATAGAAAATAGTGAAAAATAAGACATAAACATTTAATTTTTCGAGATGTATTTGAATATCATTAAATATATTTTGATAATAGTTTTAGTTGGTATAAAAACAATAAAAAAGATACACGGCAACAACTAAGAAAACGTAATATACAAAAATGCCCTCACCTCTCTAATTTGTATCCCCAAAATAATTTGGGGAGATGAGGGTTCTTTAGTCATTTAACCTTGCCATTGTGTAAGAGCTGAACCGGCTCGTACTGAACCCGGCTTTCTGCTCCCCTTCGCCCTTCTCCCTCCTCCCTTCTCTCTCTGTCGCCGCCGCCGCAGACGCAGCAGCTTCCTCCATAGCGCGGCCTTCTCATCTATCTTTCTCCACCTAGATCTCCTTCCGTCCTAGGAACGAATTTTTGTTCCTTTTCTCGTCGATCTCTCGGCTTTGGCGTCGTGGAGTTCGTCGTCGCTCTCACGCGGCTCTCGCCTTGGTAGCCCTATTGATCGATCCACTCCAGACTGGAGATCTTTGAGATTTCGAACCAAGGATTGGTATAGGAGATTTGTTTTTATTTGTTTTCTTGCCGTACGATTTACTTGTGTCGGTGGTTCGGGCATTACTCGGGAAATTAGGGTTTCGGTTGTTTCTCGAAGATGCCGAAGAGTTCGCGTCACCGGTCGCACCGTTCGCCTAAGCGCTCGAGTGAACGTTCTGAGTCCTTGGAGGGGGAGAGTCTCCGAGAGAGGAAAACCAGAGAGGAGGAGACCCTCGGGACTTGGGGACCTAGTGTTTCTAGGGATCTGGAGCCGGAGAAACGGAGATCCGTGCATGAGCATTCCGGCAAAGAGATTTTGAACAGTAGCAATGGAGATCCCTCCAGTGAGAAAAAGCGTAAAGCAAGAGGGAACGAGGAGGTGGTGGTTGCTGATCGGTGGAACGGCGGAAAGGAGAATGATGAAAAGAAGTCAAAAGGTGAGGATCTTGGTCAGTTGGCGCTGGATAAAAGTTCAAAGGTAAAGGCTTTTGATTCTAAGAATAGGTCAAGCAGAAGGTATGATGGTGCATATGAAAGGGATGAGGATCGTGGAGGGAGAAATGACTCCATGAAGGGGAAGCCTGAGAGAGTTTCAAGTCAGAGAGAGGTCACTTATAAGGATGGAAAGGAGAAGGAAAATAACAACGATCAGGAGGTCCAAGATTCCAGACATGAGAAGCCAGAGGATTTACACAGTCGGAAACATGGTTCTAGGGACCTGTCAAGCACTGAAGAACTTGCATTGAAGAAGAGTGCAAAAATCAATGGTAAGTGTGAGCACAAACCTTTTCCTTATTTAATGGCATATTGATCTAACTCTTTGACAAATGTAACAATTAACTTATTTGGGAGATGCACGTTGTGCGATAGTTTCTGCAAACTTGTAATCAAAGTACATCACCTCATTAAATACTGACATTTTGGTGAATACAACAGCGTTTTCTATTGTTATCAACTTTCAACCTTAGATTCCTGCCTGAACTTCCAAGGAAAATCAGCAGCATTATCTTCACCGTTTGTTTATATGAAACTAAACACGAACAGTTTGTGCCTTCTTGTTTTTCTGTGGATTTTTTATTGATGTTTAGGCGTAGCAAAGGCATATATATATATATATATATATTCATTTTGTGTCTGGCACAATTCAGATATTAGTTGCATTCAAAATCTAAATTGATTGTTCGATGTTTTGAACTTTTCTTTTCAGTTTTCATTGTTTGACATTGATCTTCTTTTTCTATAGTAATGTCATATTTGTTAAATGTATCGATCCACTGCTATCAGGATCTAGTATGAAGTTTCATTATTAATTTTTGTGATTGGTAAAACAAATATATATTTTTTTAAAATGATCATTATCTTGTGAAGTCATGCTTGCATTTCCAGTAATATTTATGGATGGGTTTATCTTTCATATTTGATCATCTGTCTTGTGTTTTCTTTTTTCCTTTTTTATGTGATTTATTGTGTCCTATTTTGTGATATAATATACAGAAATTCACATTATATGCTCATATTTTAGTGCTTGATCACGAATATTATCATATAATATATTTTGATTGTATTTTCCATCTATTTGGTTACAGAAAGGCAAGTTCAGGATGTGTTACTAAGTGCCGAGATAGAGAAGAGGCCAGATAAACACACACGGAGGGATGAGAATGAAGATAGAGATAAATGGTTGGAGGATAGTAGAGACTTTGATGATAGAAGACTATCTTCTAGAGATCATAGTCGGAACAAAAGCTATAAAGATGAAAGGCACGACAACATCAAGTACAAAGGTAAATACAGGATTGACAATGACAGAGATCAGAATCACCATGATGAGAAGAACCAAGATGAATGGTCATCCAAAGATCGCATCAGTGATAAATCCTACAAATTCAGAGATGAAAACAAATTACAGGATAGACATAAGAAGACTAAACTACATGACACTGATCAGGATGGTACCTATGTCGATGTTGTTGACACTAAGCTCAAAGATAGCAGGAGGAGAAGGTATTCTGATGAAAGAGATGATATTAGTGACTTAAAGCTGAGAGACACAAAAGAGCGTTATGAAGTTGAGAAAACTGCATCAAGTGCTCATAGGACTAGTTCCCACAATGGTAAACCCAGATCAGCATATTTTCATACTGAGAAGGTCGATCCAAGTCCAAAGAACAGACAGTTTAAAAGCTTTACCAGCTCCAGTGCACATGCTGATAATGATCAAAACAGGTAGTTATTGTTGTTCTAATCTCACTAAGAGTTTGAGAGTTTTGAGTTCTTTTCTCTCGCAAAATAATTGAAGAGTAGACTATCCAGGTCTCTATGCATTTCCTCTGCTATATAAACAACAAATGCTGTACTAAGATGGAATATCATAAAACATTTTATGTTTTAGCTTTTCTATTGAATTTGGCTGTATCACTAAGATATGCCAGGTATTTGAGGTTTTGAGTTGAATTTAATGAATTCATTTTTTGGAATCTCTTTTTTTTTTTTAATCTTTATAATGCACAAGTTCCATTGTCAGTTGCAACATCTGTGGTTTATTTAATATCCTGACCTTCTAGTTTGACGTTAGCAATCATCTATGTGGCATAATTTTGGAATTTCATCTAAAGTTAAGATATAATTTAATAGTAGTATCTTACAGTAGTTGGTATAATTTCCTACTTTGCTAGAAATTATCTCAGGTTGCCTGCAATAATTGAACAAGTGTTTGGGAGATAATGGCTTGTTGTCTAGTTTCATTTTGTGGAAAATGATTTATATATCCAAGTTAAATTTGGAACATTATTGTTTTCCGTGTTGTCCATTACTTAACTATCATCTACATTTGGGTGATGCATATGATTTGGTGGTTGCCTTATTTCATCTTATCTGTACTCGATTATATCTTGTGCTTCATTTGGCCCTTCAGGAGTCTGAAAATGTGCCAGTCTAGATTGGACTGAGAGACTTCAGGCTTATGCACGACCCAGCCTATGGTCACTGTTACATGATGTAGTATCTGAGGCCTAGTTTATGCTCAGGAATCAATTTCAACCTTGGTTAACCAGCTTAGTCCTTTACGGCCATAAGGCTAAGATCTTGTTGTGGTCTGGTTGTCTGGGCTCTGTTTTCTATGGTTTTTTTTTTCTTGCTTGCTACATGTTTCGACTAAATTCTTTAATATGAGTTATTAATTCTCATTTTTGTTTTTAGGGACACATCAAGGCATGAAGAATCAATTCACAGAATTTCAGAACATGAAGAAAGACGTTGCACTGCAGTTTCCAAAGGAGATAGTATGACTTCTTCAGGACTTCGTGATAGGGATGCTGCTCCTCGATCAGGGAAGCTAACTATAAAGGATGACATCCATTCAGGTGAATTATCAGTAGAAACTTTTGCTTCAAAGTATGATAGGATTGCTGCATCAGATGATTTTAGTTCATCAAATTTGTCAAAGGGAAGATTTGTTTCATCTATGACCATTGATTTTCAGGAAGATCATCCAAATTTGAAAGACCTAGGAAAAACCTTGATTCTGAAATGGTACAAAGGTCTGCGAAGTACAAAGACAGAGGAAGAGGAAATGATGTATCCCAGGCTGCTGCTGCTGCTGCTAGGGAGTCAACACCCATTGGGTCATCATCTATTTACAAAAGTGGCTATATTCCAGACTGTTCTCCTAATCACATGCATCCTCCACCACCTACAAGGGTTGGGACTGACAGCCCTTCAGTCTTGGGTCCATATCAAGATGATAATAGGGCAAATAGTAGTGAACGTAGGTCTTATAATTGTTACAACAAACAGACAAGTGATCTTGGAATTGGAAAGGGACATGGAAATACACGGAAAGGTGCCCCAAATTGGCCTTCACCAGCTACAAATGGTTTTCTTCCCTTGCAGTATGGGCCACCTCCTACTGGATTTCATCCAACAATGCCTCAGTTTCCACCCCCTCTTTTGTTTGGTGTTAGACCTATGGATTTAGCCCATAGTAGCATTTCATATCATATGCATGAGATGGCTGAGAGATTTTCTGGTGTTAGCCGACCATTCGGTTGGCATAATTCTTTTGATATGCAAATGCGGGACAGAACCAATGGTCTGTTGGGTAATGAGACGCCTACCTATGGAAGGCAAGAATGGGATGAGAATGGCCAGCTAATAGGCAGTAGAGGCTGGGAAATGGGTTCTGAAATGTGGAAGGACCAAAACATCAAAAATATGGAAACTCTGGCACTGAAAAAGGAACAGGGATCTTCAACACATTCTCCAACTGATGAAGTAGTCCAGTCAAAATCTTTGCCAACTGAAAGCATTGACGAAAAGCGATCAAGTGATACAGCCACATCTAAGAATGAGATGGAATCTCCTCAAATTGTTGTGTCCAAGGAGACATCCAAGCTCTCTTTTGTTTCAGACAATAAGAAAGCAAATTATGCTGCCATTTACCTTTCCAGGATTGATATATCATCTGATCTTGCGGGTTTGGAGATGTACGAGAGGTGCTCTTCTCAAATTGGAATATTGGATATTAAAGATGTTGGCAGTTTAACTTCCCATGGATGCTTCCAGGTACGGAGTATACTACTTGCATTGGCATATTGATAAGAAAGTAGAATCATGAGCTCAGTTGGTTTTATGGTTGATTCTGTTTCAGATGAATAAATATGGCAACAAAGAGAAAATGAAAAGTTCTATTTTGAAGTCATTCTTTCCCACTGCAAAAGATGATATATTCAAGGTATATCTTCGCCCCGTTGAAATTTCATGCCAGTAATTCATATGGAAATATAGTCATTAACAAATTGATGAACTCAAGTCTTTTTCCTTCAGAAGAGTTTTCCCATCAGTTTTGTCCACCTCATTTCCCAGGCATACCTGTGTTTTATTTGTCTATGTTGACATGAATAGATGCTAATGTTCCAGATACAATTCAAACTAGAATTTGGTTTCACTCTGAACCTAAAGTATATCCTATAACAAAAGACTAGGAAGTATTCATTTAGAACAGATGACAGGAAGCCTCATCATCATGCTCAAATTACACCTTTCCAAGGTCTCAAGCATTTGTAGGAACAAGACTTTAGACAGATTGACTATGTTGCCATGTGCTCATTCTTTTTGAAACCATTGGCCAGTTTATGTGCTTAAAGCTGTCCTGGTTGGCTTGGCCTTCCAATCTTCCTATGCCTATGCATTTATGGTCTTTTTTCTTTACAGAAAGCCATGCTCATGTATCAGAAGCAAAGCGGAAGACTATGCGTGAATCATACAGTGTTACAGACCAACAGTTCGGAAGAAACTGAGCCTCAAAAAGCTTCAGAAAATGAGGCGGCACGGAGTGGCAATGATTTGGCTTCCTTGGAGAAGGTAGCCATATCTGCCGATGATTCTGCTAATAACATGTTGGTCGACGACAATGCCATTCCATCTGCTGAGGACTCAAACCTTGGATCTGCTGTCACTCCTGGAGCTGTCGATCCCTATAATAATGGTCCTGAAACTAATGAGACTGCTCCAGCAGGAGATGATACTGCAAGTGTAAGTCGAATACCTAATTTCGATGAAAATACACATTGAACAATATTATTTTTCTAGCTAATGCGATCGCCCGTCATGGTTTTTAGTCCTTTTTATTTTTTAACCTTGAATGTGCATTTGCCGTGCTCCATTCTCGCCCTTTTTCCCCCGTCTCTTTGTTACATCTTTTCTCTTTTCCATCTTTCATGTCTACTATAAGGAAGGAAGTAGGAGTGAAAGGCATTTTGCATCTGAATTTTTTTTTACTCACTTTTACTCAAATGTCCTCTGTATTTAAGTTTTTATCGGAGAGTAAATCTTTTTCTTTGACATCTCATTCCCGATTTTTTTTTTTTTTTGCAATCTGCTTCCTTCCAGGCTTCCTTGGTTGTTGTTTTTTTTTCCAAATGTATATATTTTATTTTTTAAATTCAAATTGGTCCATTATGTTCATAGTTTTTAAAATTGAAAGTATTTGAATTAATTATTTATTAAAAAAAACAATATTTTATTTGATATAAAAAATGATTTTAAAATAATTATTTAATTTTCAAAAGAGAAAAGGAAAAAAAAATATTAATTCAAAGTCTAAGTGATATTATTAATATGAGATTATTTTACCTTTTATTTAGAATTATATATATGTTTTTTTTTTAATCTATTTTCATTCAAAAAGGTTCCTCTCCAGTCAATCTCATTCACAAAATGATGCCTATTCAAGTAAAGGGAGAGCCTTAGATAGGTGATCCGATCATGATAATTTTAAAAATATTGATCATTTAAATAAATTTTTATGAATATTTTTTAATTTATTCGGAGATCAAATCATTCAAATAATTGAATACTTAAATTAAAAAAAAAAACATTCAACAGTCTACCACTCCGCCCTCTCCTCCTCCGTAGCAAGCAAACAGTAAGATTGTTGAAATTACACAACTGGACTTACAGACGAGGCCATCTAATTAAATCTCAACAAAAAACGAAACGAAAAGAAAAAGATCTTTACAGCTGCAAATATACCTTCTATATGATTCGTACAAAGTGAATGGAAAATACAGAGAACACGGTTGAAATAAAATACTTAAGCAGAGAATGGAATCCCAATTCTTATTTATGTTACAGTAAAAACAAAGTTTTAGAACATGGTTCATAGTCCTTGTGAACTTTTGAGTGACTGCTTACTTCTCCATGTTGATACTGATATGCTATCGACTAGCTTGTGTTGAAACTATGAACATCGCAAATTTTTTCACAAAATTCCCAAGGGTCCCCTAGAGATGAAGATGAATCCATGACAAAGCCAAAGCTGCCCAAAGAACCACCATCGGAACAAATGAAGGAAATCTCGACCGAGGGCTACTATTCGGTAGCCATGGGTATGCATCTGGAGGAGGCATGACACAGTTGTCGCCGTTGAAGTATACGCGCCTTGGAAAGGCCCATCCTTTCTCGAAAGTGAAGCTTGGTTCCTTTCGGAATAGAAGCTCTGACTGTGCATTTCCATAGGGTCCAGCTTCCATGAGTAAGTCATTGTAGTATTTGACACCCCAGAGCATGGCAGTATCATCTGTGTCGCAAAACCATTCGAGTATGGTTAAAAAGATAAACCAACAGAAAGCAGAAACTACCTCACAGGGATATCGAACATAAACTCGATTCCTTATGATACTTTCCAAAGGACATGAACATCGATCAGTTCAACAAATTAAGAATAGCAACAAATGGATAGAAGTAGCTTACTTATGTCTCCATATGGGGTTATGGACTTGTAATTGAAACTGAAAAGCTGAGTGAGATTGTTAAAGTTTGGATGCTGTACGACAAGGTTCCACTGCGTGTAGTTCATGCGGTAATTGAAATTCGTTATCGCGATCTTTACACGCCAATAATCTTTGTAGTTAAGTTTTACATGCCAATGCACTCGTATCGGGCACATATGTGATGTGCACTGGACCAATGGTGCATAGCTACTTTTGCTAGGATCATTCACTGCCGAAGCTAAATAAGGTGAGTCTGCCCTGTGGCAATGAGCAGCAAAAGAATGTGTCATTAGACGACCGATGAAAATGTAATAACTGACAGTACAGAAGAATCATCATTAAACTCACTCGACGCAACTACCAGGCTGGGTCAGGTTATTTTGGCATCCACAGGAGCATGTCGGGCAGTTAACTATCGTATCATTATAAAAAGATGAAAGTGATACACAGCATGTAGGTGTCTTCTGCGCGAGAAACTGGGAGTATGTACAAGTAATGTTCCATGTCTCTGCAATCAAACAATGAAAAGTATGTAAAGAATTGGACAATGACTGTGTGAAATGCATCGAAAACACTCCCAAGTAAATTCTTAAAGACCCAAAATTACAACTTACTCAGGGCATGGGTTTTTCTTCTTCCATCCGGTGTTAAAAATGTGCTCGGTGATACATCCTTTGCCGGTCCGCATGTATATCCTAGGCCTGGAGCTCTAAGAGTGAAGTTTTTCGGTGCACGAACAGTCTTTTTGGATGTGCCCGCTAGACCAGCACTGAGCTGGAATGAACTTGCAGCATTGGCCGGATCCTGAACCCACGAACTAATAACGCCGCCCTTGCAGCAGTTAGCAATTTGCATGTTGTATGGAGTACCAGGAAGAAGGTCGACAATCGTTGGGGTCTTCTTGCAACAATGCGGTATGTTTCCTTTAAATTTCGAGCAATCACCCTGCTCGGTTGTCTGTGCTCCTACCATAGACCAAATGACCTCCTTTTTTGCCCAAGTCCATCCCAGATTCCAGCCTGGTGCTTGGATGTGTCGATATTGCTGGTAATTGTACATTGTCACTACAGCCTGAAATAAGAACACCAAGATCAAAGTTCAAAATTCAAAATTCAAATCTTCAATAAAAGTTACTTACAACTTTACATCTAAAACTAATTACAACAGATAGAAAAAGGAGAATCATTGACTTTTGGTGTGTTGCTGGATAAACTACACAACAGATGGAGGTCAATGTTTTCGATATCATAAGACTTTTGATAAAGTTGAAAAACACTCACAACATAGCCATCAGGTGTCCACTGCATAATATCCCATTTGATTGTTATATTCCCATTGGGATCTAGGGAATCATAAGCTTCTGCAAAACAAAACCTTCAGAATGAATCTGGTAACAAAATCATCAACAAAAACAAAACAAAAAAAAGACATATGGAACATGTGGTCACTGAAGATGTTCAATTAATTCATCATTTATTCAAAATAAAGTTTTCTACTGTGCAAATAATGCTCGACTAATTTACAAATCCCAAGAAAAACAGTTCTATGAACCAAATGATGATGCAGTCCCAAGTATTGAAGTGTCATCGTTCATCAAGAATTTTTGAACAAAAATAGTTTGGAAATTGTAATACTTTCAGCATCACACTTCTCCAATGAAGGAAGCCAGCCATGCAAGTGTTGAACCACGTAACAATCAGTAAAAAAAAGATGGTGCAGTCTACAGAGCCTGTAAGAACAGCGATCATTTTGCCAGTAATGAACCGTCGTTCTCTCAGACTTACTCCATCTTCTAATCTATACCTAATAAACCACATAAAAGGGAAAGGGCGAAAAAGTTTCCCCTTTTCCCGAATTGTCAACACAGAGATGCACCAATCGGCAGCTAAATTTGGCACCGGAGGCCCAAAATCCGAGCAAATTGAACAGAAAGGTGGAGTTTAGGGAACAAAGAGAACCGAGTCTGCAAGAAACGGAGGCAACTCAACGAGGGCTCACCTGCGATGGAAGCCAGAGAGGAGAAAACCAAAAAGGCAACCAGGGAAAAGGCCAAAGGCGGCGCCATCTTGGATGTGCACCTCCTAGTGGCGGAAGAAGAGGGGGGTCGCCGAGAGCTGACGAGAGCCCCTCGAGCTCGGCACCTCAACGCGGCAACAATGGCGATGTAGAGAGAGAGAGAGAGAGAGAGAGAGAGACCAAAGGCAAAGGTGGAAACTGAAGTCTCCTTATTAGCGTGGAGAAAAGCTCGCATAAACCTTTGTCCACACACTCCACTTTCCATTTGTTTTAACTGAAGGAAAAAAGAAAAGAAAATAACAGAGCCGAGAAAAGAGACAAATAAGGCAGGGTGAGTCAGACCTGAAAGGCTTCACGGGTGATGTGTCACCTCACAGACAGGAAGTGCTGCCCCACCGTGGCGGTGCAGGGGTGACTCAGCAATACAAGTGTGGGGTAACTTCTAAATTCACCCCGAGGTTCATTTTATTGTCATTTTAGTCCAACGTAATAAAAAATAATAATTTCAGATTGTAAAGCTCATTCAAGGGACAACAGACCAAAGCGTTCGCTCCTAATATTTCTATTAACTTATTTTAATTGTGACAGACGAAACGTTTATTTTCAGTGCTCTCGTCAAATCGTTTTATGACTAACACGAAAGAGATAAATTACGAGGACTAATATAGCTAGTTCAAATAGCGACTAGTGCATAAAGAATGATAGGAACCTGACTACTAGTCAGAATTTGACCATTAACTTGTTTCAAAAAATGATTAATTAGATCGGATAACGTCGGATCATTAACTTATTTCAATTGTGGCAAAAAGGTGAAACACTCGTCCCTAGCACCCCCACCAGTCCGTTCCAGGATCAACACGGAGAAGATAAATCACGGAAGCTAATCTAACCAGCCCGAATAATGACTAGTGTATAAGGGGGACAGGAACCTGGCTACTAATCAGGATTTAACTCTTAATCATTAATTTATTTCAAGATCAATATAAAAATAATTATGAAAATTAATTTAATTAATCCAAACCATAATTAATATATTAAAAAAAATTAATTATTAATTCAAATTTAATTCTTAGACTTTACTATCACAATATTCTATACACTAACTTCCGGATACTTATAAAACTCATTTAAGACTCTTCTTCTCGTTATCTTACAGCTGTAAAAAAACTAATGTCAATATTCCATTTTAATATAAAAAATATTCAGAAATTGAAAAAGTCAAACTCTTCGTGCACTTCAAGACATTCAAATCCACGCGGTCCGAGTAGCGGAACGTCATTTTTAAATTTTAAGATGTCATTTTTTATTTTTTTAAAAATAAAAAAGTATGTAATATTTTACGTCAGACATGTAAATGTTATTTTATTTTTAAAAATACTGTAAATGTTATGAAACACATCATTTTTAATGTTTTTCAGTGTTCAGTTAATATTAGTTTGATATTATTTTTTAAATTAATTAATATCACGGTTCGCACTTCATAATAGCCGACTTTTTAAGATTATCTTTCCAAGGAGTAAATTAATCTCAGTGCACGTAATTAAGAATTGACCGGTGGATATATTATTACGAAAGTGCTTTACCGTTATATCGGAGCCTGAGGTTAGTTTGATGTTATTATTATTTTTATATTATACTAAATATCTAAATCATATCACCTAATTAATTTGAGATAGAAAATCCATCTCATATTTGATCTATTCGTATAAATCCATTTTTATTAGATGAACTGATGGTTAGTATATGGAGTATTGTCAGTATAAGATCTGAAAGTTAAATCCTAACTAGTAATCAAGTGTCTGTCCTCTTTTATATACTGGTCATTATTCGAGCTAGTTAGATTAGTTTTTATGATTTATTTCTTTCATGTTAATTTTAAAATAAATTAATGAAAATATTGGAGACGATCGTTTTGCTTTTTATCAATATTCGTATAAATCCAAAAAGCATATTTTTAACATGACGTCTCAGTCTCAATTTCACTATTCACTAGTAGTTTAATATAATATATATTCTAAGTGAAAATTAAACCCT
>JBBUKS010015432.1:0-11993 GCA_038050645.1 Hedychium gardnerianum | reverse complement strand
GTCATACTTGGACTTCTCACTCACTTTTAAGTTTTAAGTCAACGTTACTTTGCTTGGTCTCTTCACTTAACTAGATCAATCATGATCAAGTTATTTGGTTACCCTTGACCAATATCGCTTAAACATATTATTCAAACCAAACCATCAAACCATGGAGGTTAATTGCACCAACACTTCCAAGCTCACATCTTTAATTTGCATGGACACATCTTCATCCCTGGAATAAGTGGATGGTTCCCCACTCGAATCATCCAATGAAGAGGATATAATATCCTCATTGAATTTGTCAATGAACTAGTTGACTTTGAGGTTGTTCCTCTTCATCTTCTAGAGGTTTAAATTTTTCTTCAATTCCCTCCACTTCCTCTTCAACTATCTCATGCACTTTATCTCATTGTTCTTGGACTTCTTCCTCTTTCTTGGGATTCTCATGATAATCCACAATCTTCCTCCAAAGATCTCGTGCATCTTCACATTCTACAATCTTGTCCGAGATGCTCTCGGGAACAACCAAAATGAATGACTTGATAATTCTCTTGTTTCCTTTGTATTTTTAGTTTGCAACTTTTCCAATCTTTTCTCTTGATTCTTCTACCTTCCCCAACTCTAGGCTTTTTATACCTCCAATGTACAACAAGATTCCTTCTAGGTTTGATGTTGAACCAATACTCCACCTTTTCTTTTCAAAAACTAAAATCTTCATTATATGATGGAATCTCAAAATCTATCTTAGCCATCATCTTTGATGCCATCGCAGTGGTTACTCCTAAACCATTTGTTTGTATAAAGAACTCCTTAAAATTGTGACTCCTCTAAAATCTTGCTTGATTGATAGTTAATCCTTTCAAAGCTTCTTGGTTTTAAAACCACTTGTTATGACCAATTGGTGGGATGGTCAAATGAGATAGAAGAGGTGAATAGCAATTGTACATGCAAATGTAAATTCTAATACTCTTGCTAATATCTTAGAAAGGCCACAAAAGCTAGTTAAGCAACAAAAATAAAAACATACAAATTCAAAGAATACCAATCGCTGACAAGGTCATGTAATGTGGTTCAGAACCATCTACAACCTATAACTCATTAGTCAGTCACACCCAAGAATGCCATTATCTTTCTCCTTTGTAGTGAACTATCGGAGTTAGAGAAACCTCTTACACATCAACGATTACAAGCATTTAGAAGAGGGAAGGCTTTAAGAATACAAGGGAGAGGCTCTAATAGAATCTAACCAATTCTATTTTTGCCAACCTTCAAGCCTCCACCTTGCTCCATATTTATAGCCTTTATCATTCTTTAATTGTTTAGTTGATTTATCATTGATCAATCAATTGGATCCACTCATTAGTTGACTGCTTCCTTTGGTCGCCTTAGTCAAAATTTGCCAACCACTACCTAAGTTGACTAGAATCCACCATCAGTCGACTAGGTCACTGTAGTCCATAGGTCATCTGTCCACTGTAGTGTAGCTTTGTTATATCAACAACTCCTTCCAGATTTCTTACTGTAACATCAATCAAATGGATCCTATCATTAGTTGACTAATTATAGACTAGTCAACTATCTAGTCGACTCATCCACAAACAAAAATATTATATTTGCTCATTGCTCACCTCGAGTTAACTCTTTTGACTTATCTCTTCAATCAATTGGAATTGATTCTAGTTGACTAGGACAGAACTATAATCGTTCTAATGATTGAGTCTCACTTAAGTTGAAAAATACCTTTGCATCTCTCGACTCTCATAGCTCACCACTATAGCTTACTTTCCACAACTTGACTTCACAATAGCCATCTCCAAGAAGGTTGCTCATCCATCAAATGCACTTGAGTACTTAACTCTCTCCATATGCCTCCACTAGCTATTGTCAAACACTACCCTTGATGTTCCCTAGTCTTGCGGTGCCTTAGATGTCCCATTCTATCATGCTTCAATCTCTATGGACCTCAAGCCACTAAACTACCAACTATATAGTCATACCAAGTCATATTTCATGAGTTTCTCCAACACCATTTAACTGCTTCCTTCTTGTGATCCCTCAGTAGTCTCATGCAACTTTATGCAATCTCTACAAACCTCCAAGTCATTGACTGTGTTACCTTAGTCATGCTAAGGTATCATCCAACATCACTTGAAACATACAAGTCTCTACACACAGAAAAACTTAAATTCTTTGCACAAATATCAGAAACCAACACCAAATCTAACCACATGGGGTATAATTGCATAAGCAAATGACTTTTTTGAGATCTCTCCAAGTGCATCAATGACTTTTTGGCAAAAAGTCACTAATAAACATAAAGGCCTCAAAACCAAGGGAAAAATCATTAATGAACATAAAAGCCTCAGAACTAGAAAATTTGGGCATGAGAAGAATGAGGAGAATACAAGGAATGCAAAGATGATCGGTAGCACTCAATTTGAAACCTCTAGGTATATTAAATATTTGGCAAAAAAAAATATTGATGGGGATAAAGGCCTCGGGACCAAGGAATTTAGGCATAAGAATAAAGAGGGGAATGCATGGAAAGCAAAGGTTTCTAGTAAAACTTAATGCAAAGTTTATGGAAAAGTGTGTGAAATGAAAAAGTTAAACAAAAAAGCTTTAATTATTGTGGAGGCAAAGTTTGAGGTTTATAACATAAGAGCAATAGTGAAATTTCACACATACTCTTTTATCTCGAAATTGAGGTAATATACATAGAATCATAGTTTGCAGAATCATGATCCTACGTAGAATCGATTTAGGGTCAGGATCGGATCTGTCGAAATCAGATCGTAGAATCGTACGGTCCTACCAAAAACCCTTAAAATTTTATGATACATGATTAATAATTTTAAAAAAAATCTAAAAAGTCATTTGCATATAAATATACTAATAATTTTACATATACATATAACCGTCAATATTCGACTTTTCAGATGACATTATTATCCATACAAATTTAACTACCCTTCTAGCACAGTGACATTTAATAATATTTATATTTTCATATCATAAAATGAAAGAGTATAAAATTTCTATTAACACAATAATAATAATAATCATTAACCTTAAGAATATTCCCCTGATTTACAAGAAGACCCAATTCAAAGATCAACAAAGCATCTAACGTAGCAAAGGCAGTTGAATCCTTTGATTCGAACACAAACGCCGAAAATAATTTTCTAAATACTCATTGATTCCGCAGAATAGGCAATAGACATCTAAAAACTCATCATTTTAAGAGGAAATGACAGAATATTATTGATCAAAAATAACTAAATAAATATTTAAATAATATCAAAACTCTAACCCTAACTCTGTAAAAGAAAAAAATAATAATAAAAAAGACAAAATCTTTCGGGTCTCCAAAAAGGATTTAAACGATATTTTTTGAGTCTAAAACTGAGCGGTTAAGGATAAACTTTATAATTAACTATAGATCTCTAAACGAGCTTCGATTTGATATATTATAAGTTTCGTGGTTCAATTCAAGTCAAAAGTTATGACTTTTCAAAACTTCGATCGATCCTGTTCCGATCCTATTTCGATCATACTGATCCTACCAATCATGCTACAATTCTAATACAAAATTCAATTCTACATAATTCAGAATCGATTTCTACTTCTGGATCATAAGATCATAGGATCGCAAGATCCTACGATCCAGGATTATGATTTTACAAACATGGAGCCATGTAACTGCATATTGTGAATTGGACCAAAAAAAAATTTATTTAGAGTTCTAACCATTAGAGATGTACCATGAAAACAAACTCATTTAGAACTCTAATGATTGAAGATGTCTTAAAACCTTCAGATTCATTAATGACTTTTTTGGGAAAAAAAAAGAAGTTATCAATGGGTATAAAGGCCTCAAATGCAGACATTTTGGACATGAAAAAAAATGATGGGAATGCAAAGATGCCTAATAGGATTCAATCTAAGTGCTCTAAATCCGTCAAACAAGTTTTGGCAAAAAATTATCGATGGACGTAAAATCCTCGAATGCAAGAAAAATAAGCATGGGAAGAATAAAGGGAATGCAATGAATACAAATGTGCCTAGTAAGTTAATCTAAGTCCTTTAGGTTTGTCATTGATGCTCAAATGTAGGAAAATTAGTATGGAAAGAATGAAGATTCACGAGGAATTACAAAAGTGTATGATATTATTCAATCTGAGTTCTCAAAATATAACAATGCAAAATGTCATTAATGGATATAAAGGCTTCGAAATAAAGAAATTTGGGCATGAGAAAAAGGAAGGCAATGCAAAAAAAAAATGAAAATATGAAATTTTTGAATAAATCATTTTTTTTATTAATTTAAATATCTAATTTTTTGAATCGACTAATATTAAAGATAATCAATCCAACAAATATGAGTCATGATGGCCAATCCAACATTACAAATGATTCGAGCACCGCGGACATATGATATGCCTTACAGGAAAATCGAACTCTCATTACATAGAAGCTCGTCCTATTTTTTACCATCTCACAGAGCCCATGTGGGCGAATAAATCATATTCTTCATATGCGATTGGTGTCCTAACCACTAAGTGTGATGTTATTTGTCCCCACGGGATGAGCTGTTGGCTAGTGCATGAGGTGTTGCCATAATGAGATCTAGGGGTCAAATCCTAGCTAGTAGTCAGGTTCCTGCCCCCTTATGCACTAGTCCACTGTTCGGACTGACTAGATTAGCCCCCGTGATTTATCTCCTCCGTGTTGGTCCTGGGACGGACTGGCGGGGGCGCTGGGAGCGAGCGTTTCGCCTTTTTGCCACAATTATATAGAAAAATATATTTATCATAAAAACCTTACCTTTGAAGAAGATCATGAGATGGAACTAAGATCTTGTGACGTTATGTAATAGAAAACATTGCGTTTATGGGGGTGAGGGAACAAAGCCAAGGAAAAATTGCCTCTGAAAAATTATGAGAACAGTCAAAGGAGAGCATTTGAAAATTCAAGTGTTCAAGGGGCTTAGATAAATGTGTGTGAACAATAAACAGTTTGAGGAATATTTTAAAAAGTCAGTATGTGACTTAGTTATTTAGTTAGATGTGCAGTTTGGATATTTTTGAAACGAGATTCAATAAATTACCAAAAAATATTAAAATAACCAAAATAATTTCAGTAATTGGTGCAACAAAATATCCTCAATAATGTGAGATCAAGGTGATTGAGTGTTCTTGATGACAAAAGATAAAATCATCACCTCGTCGACTTTTTCAAGACGGCCTTCCACTATATGAAAGAGAAGTAAATCACGGATAACTACTAATCTTTGAACAATGACCATTACATGGGAGAAGACAGAAACCTGACAAACATTACACTGTCAAGGATTGACCTCTAGACCTCTTGATAATAAAGTCTCATGTAATAACCATCTGCTCATCCCGTGGGGACGAGTGTTCTTGATTCTTAACCAAACACCTCAAGGATCTTATTTCTCATCAAAACTTCAATATCTCATCATGTTGAAAACTTTCCATGAATGTGAAGCAGCATTGAAAATTAAATCAACAATAGTATTAACTAGTTTATGGAAAACTCACGAAGGCTTTAGTACTACAAAATGCATTGGCACTTCATCGAAGGGTCATTAAGATCTTGTCTTTTGCACACCATGACAAGTCACAAACAAAACGGCATAACTCAATGTATAAAGGATCATTTCTTTTGTACATACAAGTGACCTAAGGTACCAATGGTCTTCTCAGAATATCATATACACCACAGAGTAACCAACTTGAAAATAATCAAACGCCCTCCCAAACATCCCCTTTTATTTAACAAGTTAGCTCAACTTAACCTGTTAACCAAACCATTAGCATGGAAAACTATATGGGGTATGCTCAAGCACATTACTCAGCGAGATCTGCGACTGGTGGGTGGCTTTAATGACGAAGATGATTTTGACTTGGTAAAATCAACCAAGTCTTCGAAGAGTGCATCCTCAGGAGGCTTGGATTCTTTTGCTGGTGGTGATGAGTCCACTCCTCCCAAATGTTGTTGATGAAGTGGACCTAAGCTGGTATTTCCCTGATGAGAAGAATTCTTAGTTTGAGAAAGTGATCCATCATGAACTGTGTCCCCACCCGATGGGGTATTCTTATGTTGCTCAAAGAATTGTTGCCGTTGGCCATATTTTGAAGGGGGAGGTGGAAGTAAAGCAGTAGCTGGGGTCTCCCATTGCAACTTTGGAAGTGGCTCCACACTGGATTTTGTTGCTTGAATGGGCTCACCATACCTAGATGGACCATCTGACTCCAACATTGAGGCTGTCTCGGAAGCTAGCAGAGAATGAGATACAATAGGTGGCAAAGGTGGGTTAGGATGAGCAGCCACTGGTGGTGCTGATCTGGAAGCATCATCATTGAGATAGTCAATTGAGTTTGCCTCTCCGCTGACCGGCTTTGAGGGTTGGGAAGCAGGTTTTAGGGTGATTGGATTTCCAACACTCGAATTCTTGCTCTGCCATACTGCACTATCCCTGGAAGTCCTGGAGCAATTACCGAATGTTTTTCAATTGTTAGGTATCTAATCAAGAAAAAAAAACGTTGCTATTAAGTAGCTAGAGCTCATGATTGATCAGAGGGCATAGATAAAATACCCGTGTATGCTAATAAAATAATTTATAATTTCAACTGAATTGAATTTTAACTTTGGATAAAGAAACAATGCCAGACGGATCTTAGATCTGTAATGGCACAATGATATTTCTAAGCAATTCAGCAAAGCCTTGAGAAATAATGCAAAATCCTTTGAAATACTAAATGCCAATACATGGACAAGTTGAATGCTAAGAAACAAAAAAATATCCATCTGTTTAAGAAGGTATTATTATAGCACAAAGTAAAAAAAAAAAATATCAGAAATAAATGAAAAAAATAAAAAAGCCAATAAACTGCATGAGTTATTCACTCTTGGAATTTAATCTTGGTTGGGATACATTTGCAAGTATCTGAAATTCAAGTTATGATATTTCAGAATTTTCGGAACATAAAGAAGCAATTCAATAATTCACAATTCAGTTAAGGCTTTCATCACAACTAGGAGAGTCCCTAGTATTCTGGATGATGGATATTATCAATGGATTAAGTAGGATATTATAGTACAAGAATCTCAAACAAAGAAAGTGGAACAATAAGGTTACTTATAGCTACTTTATAATAAAAAAATTTATCATTTCACTAAATTTGACTATCCAAGAAAATTTAACTCATCACCAAGCAACTCAATCCAATATCAGTCTTATGAGCACGAAAACTCAACAGCAAAGTTTTTCATTGGTCTCTTTTCAGAAATAACGAAATTAGATAACTACTACTAGTTCCTAATGTATTTTATGGAATGTGTTATGCATAGATGGATTATAATCTCTTGTTGACTATATACAACTACTCTAAATTTTGACTTAGTATCAGAAGATGACAAAATTCCGCTCCCCTCATCTCTCTACTAGAGTATGTAAAAAGTTCACTACTCATCCACATGTGTATCAGTGAGAGATACTTTCATCAAACTCTCAACCACCAACAGAGTTTGTGCACAAATCCTCCGACAATAGAGCATGACCCACCTGCCACATATTATTTGTAAAACTAGGGATATATCCATTAATACACAGCCCATTACGAATTCTATTGCTTTCACACTTTTGAGATTTTTTCATTAGTTTGTTTTGTCTGTCCTGCAAGAGAAATCTTCTCATAATGTACCATGATGTTCCTGGTGAACCCCATTGGAAATAAGCCATGAATGAGATATTTGTTATTCTTTCACATGGAACACAGAAGCCTGTTTCTCTACAACATGACATTCAACCTTTATTTTCATAAATACACTGAGATTTGTATATAGAACTGAGACATTTTACCAGTTGCTTGTCTCAAGTCACTTTTCTTTTCTACGGTGTTTATTAGAATTTGAGAATATTTTAGATGGATATCAAAAATTTCTTTCTACATGATGACCTTTCTTTGGATGAATATATAAAGCATCCTCCAAGTTATGTTCCTCTAGGGAGATTAAATTCTGTAAACAAAACAAGGATCTGTTGATGACCAAATTGAGCCTAGAATAAAGGTCAGTTGTAAAATATACTACAAAAGAGCTCAATTGTAAAATATGTTAATTTAAGGGGAGAAGGGCTTGCGGCTGTGGCTCTGGTGAAGACAAAGACACTAAAAGTGGATTCAGAGGCGCTACACCAAATGAGAAATTAAAAAGAGGCGGAGTGGTGAACAGTATGAGAAAAAAGGAACAACAATTATGTGGAGAGGGAACCAAACATCATGAACACTAACAGTGGATGGAGGTGGTGGTGGAAGAAAAATGTGGGGTAGGGAAAAACAATAATGGGAAAGATTGATAGGAAAGTAATAAACATCGAATTAGAAATTCAGGTTTGATACCACTTGGTGTAGCATAGCAAAATGAATAATTCTCATCTAGAGAAAAAGAAATTCTCAACCAGAGAAAAGGAATACCTTTTTATTGATAACACAATTTATTCCTTGTGCAATCATTATTCAATAAAATCTCTAATAGACTTCCTAAATAACTACACAATTTTTTTAAAAATTCTAACAAATTATAAAAATTAACGATTTTAAATTTCTTAACTGTGTTAGGTACATACTTAAATGAGCTATTCAATGGTTTTTTCCTTAATTAACATAACTTGTTTGAGACTTCAACCCTAGGATTACTCACAAATTGAAGAAATCACTCATCTAGCTCATGCAGTTCTCACAAAGTTATTCGCAAGCTGAATGCTCCCACGAAGTTGTGTTGCAAGTTATGTGATTGTTGCAACACTTAGAAAGCTATACTGAGTCATCAAGGTGCTTGAAGAAGCTTCTTTGTTGGAAGATATTCATGAGTTGCACAGAGCTATTCTGCGTTATTCTTGTTAGTACCCCGGAACATTTGAAGGGGAGATCGTTGGTACCCCAAGTGGTGTACACCACTCTTTTGATGTTTAGTCAAGTAAGTTTAAGTTGAGCCTTATTATTGTGTTTGATATGTGTTTCTAAGTATGCAAAGACTTGAGAGAACACATAAGGTCTAGTGGAGTACGGTGAAGAATGGTATAGGACACCCGAGGGACCGGAAGGACGAGGAGTATTAGAGACAGCCGAACTTGGAGCAAAAAATGCAAGCAAACGAGAAGGATGACACGGATAGAGAGTCAACGGGCTTAGTGCATCCAAATAATGAGAGACTTGGGGAAGAGTACATCAGTGGAGTGAGAAGGACGCAGGAGGAGTGAGCTAGATGGCTCAAATGCATCCAAGAGACAAAAAGCCAGAAGGAAGACTATTCAAGGTAAGCTGTGGTGAACCGAATTGAGTGAAATTGTAATCATGACGAAGAGTATACTCAACTTAGGCGGACTCGATTGCAACCAATCTGAGTTAGGAGTTCTAGGTGGCTTGAACATGGTCCCAATCGATTAGAATTAGCTGTCAATCGAAAAATATATATGGTTGACCAATGCACAATAAACTCCGCTTATTTGTTCGAACAAGTTATTCATAGGGATCAGGCAAGGCAACTAAAAAAGGCACGCTGTCGGCTTGAAAGCCACGTGGGACGTAATCCATCTTGGAGATCCGATTTGACCAAGAATCAGGTGACCAAAAAGGGATTCGGTTGACCAAAAAGCTGTCACATCAGCAAAAGTGATAGACATGACCTTTCTGTGGATGAAGCCAAGAAGCTGAGCCAGAGTTTTTTGATTGACCGGATAAGGTTTTTCGGTCGACCGAACATGCCACATTAACATAGCGATAAGCTCAAGGTGGAGGCTATAAATTGAGGACCAAATGCTCGAGATGAAAAACATCACACTCGAAATTAACTGTTTTATGTTGTCGTCTTTTTGTTTAAGCCTCTTCTTTATTGTAATACTATTAATTTGTGTATAAGAGGTTTCTCCACCTCCGTCCCCTTTACTTGAGAAGAGAAAAATAATGAACGGCGCTTTGTGCATAGGCCTTGGATGCAGTGATTTGGGGATTGTGAACCAAGTAAATATTGGTGTCATGTTGGTATGATTGTACTTTGTTTCATTTATAGTTGTTTCCACTAATGTGTGTGTCATTGCTAAGAAATTAGTAAGATAAAGATAGGCGGTTTGTATTGTAGGTTCACTATTCACTCCTCCCTCTAGCGATCCCAACACTAGCTACTGCATCACCATAACATCCAACACGTGATATTAGAGCGGGAATTGTTGAAGAATTTTGTATATCGTGTTTCTACACCCCTATGTGCAGTGGAAATTTAAAATTTTATTTGATGATTTAACAATTAAATCAAAGGAGTGTTCGTATGGATTCTTTACAAGAAGCATAAGCATGATCTTTAATCTAAGCATGCATTACAATCTAACCATTCAAGCAAGATCCTAAACGCATAACAACGATAAACTATCAACAAATTGAAATATCTAATGTTAATTCAATTTAATCATTTTATTTAGACATGCAAAACTATATACTAGATCATTTAAGCATAACCTAAATAAAACTATTAATACATGTCAATATATATATATGTGAATCAAAATATAATTAAATAATTATACCTCTTAAACTACCTTTGTTTGACGATGTATCGAACTTGTACTTCTAACGCCTAATCCGGTCCACGATCGGAATCCCCTTTCCAACGCTTGATCGCACTAGTGATCAAGTGTCGTTTGTCGTCGAGACGATCAAAAAATATTCCTCAAAGATGAGGGGCGAGTTTCCGGATTTCCTTCACAAGGGGCTGTCCAAAGTGCCCTCAAAAGGGACTGCACCTTCCAACAATTGTTAGGTGCTAGGCGGCAACAATCGCTTCTCGAATAGGAGAAGCAATGACAAGGAGACGGAAATCTCTTGATGGAAGAAAGGGAACAAGATCTCTATCTTCTTCCTTTGAGAAGTGGCAGCAACTTGGGATAGAAGCTACTGTAGATTTTCGTCCAAGGAAGATCCAGCTCGAAAAATTCCAAGAAGAAGGATTGCTGAATCTTTCTTCTTGCCGAATTTTCTCCAAGGGAGAGGGGCTGCCGAATTCCTTTCTTGCCGAATTTTTCCAAAGGAGAGGAAGTTACCAAATTCCAAGACCAAGCCGAAAAAGAATGTGGCTCCTCTTCTTTCTAAATATCCTCCAATTTGCTTAGTTAAATCTTCAATAGATTTTTCTAACTCTTTGGGAGTTTGTGGATTTGCTGTTGGGACTAGATTTTGCTTTAGCCCCTTAACTTGCTCAGTTAATTCCAAGACCTGTTCAGATAGATCCAGGAATAACGAAATAAGGGTATTATTTTGTTTTATCAGCGCCCTTTGCAAGTCTAAAGTTGTTTTATAGTCAGATGGTTTGGCAAACCCTAAAGCTGGTGACTCAATTAGGTCTGTTGCCCTCAAAGCCTTTGAATAATTACTTGAGTCAAGGTGTTTCGCCAAATCACTCATCCGCCAATGAGTCCTTTGACTTCTATAATTATCTTTTGAAGCCTTCTTACTTCAATTAGCACTTCCTTTGTGGCCTGTAAAGTTTCTACGTCTATTGCTCTAGATTGAAGTATGACTTCTGCAACTTCTTTCTTACCCAGAGGTTTTTGACTATAGATTTCTTTTTCTAAACTACCTATGGTAGTTTTCAACTGTTTAATCTCGTTCTGCAACTTACTATTTTCCCTTCTTAAATGAGAGAATTGTTCCAAGACAGATTTGGACAAAAAGCAGACTTTGTTATGAGTAACTTCAATATTACTGGCTACTTCTGAAAGTGTGGGTTTTTGACTTTGGGAAAGATCAAGGTATTCAAGGTTTCTGGTTTGGGACTTATTACACCATTCTACTAATTTTTGCTCAAATTTATCGGACATAACCACCGTTTGATTAGTACTTACGGCTTAGAAGTTTATAAAACTTTCATGCTCACCTAACGGGCTACACCTCTTGTGTGCACTGTAGTCTTTTGCAATCAGTTAACAA
>JBBUKS010015431.1:0-32043 GCA_038050645.1 Hedychium gardnerianum | reverse complement strand
GTTTTGGTTTTCTGGTCGTGTAGACCGTTGTTTTGTTTCTTTTTGTATTATCATATACTCTGCGTGGTTGTGAAATACCCGAGTGGGGTATTTATTTCATATCTATAAACTGCGTGGATGTATATACCCGTGTGGGGTATTTTTATTGTTATTATTGCATTGTGATTGACTGTATATACCCGTGTTGGGTATTTGTATTGTAGATGTATTATGTATCCAGAAAATTGTCCGTCGTACAAGGGAGGTGTTGTCCGATTTTCGTCGGATAAATACCCTCCCGGGGTGTGACACTACAAAATTATTTTTGTGTTAAATTATTTTTGAAAATTTCAGACTCGTTTTCAAAAACAATATCTTTCCAAAATTTTCAAACATGTTTCACTACAAAAAATAGTTATTTAGGGATGAAATTTAGCGACGAAATTATTTCGTCTCAAATTTGCGACGTAAACATGAATCATCGCAAATTAGCAACGAAATTATTTCATCATAAATTAGCAATAAAATATTTTTCATCGCCAAATTTGTTGCAATTCTGCGATGAATATTTAATTCATTGTAGAATTTACAACGAATTCTCGGATTCATGGCAGAATTTGCAACAAATTCTCAGATTCATCGCAGATTTGACCTATTTTTAAAAAGCCAAACAATTTTTTTTAGAAATCATTAATAGACTTAGAGAGCTCGAAATGAAACGAAACTAGTTCCTATGTGTTCGTATAGTTCTCCTAATCATATCCATGCCCTCAAACATAATTTTTCCAAAAATGGTAAATTTTTGAACATGATTTAGATTTCTAGAACACATTCATGTTAAAAAATTGACTGAACAAAATATATTAGGTCAAATTTATATTTCAGGAAATGGATATGACCAAGAGAGCTATAGGAACACATAGGAACTGGTTTCATGTCATTCCGAGATCTCTAGGTCCATCAACAAATTTTGGAAAGATTTTATTTATTTTTTAAAAAAATTTAAAATTTGCGACAAATTCTCGCGCAATTTTTTTTTAAAAATATTTTTTTTTTCCAAAAATCATTGATGGACCTAGAACGATCGGAATGACATGAAACTAGTTCCAATATGTTCCTATAGTTCTCCTCGTCATATCCATGCCCTCAAACAAAAATTTGACCTAATATATTTCATTTAGTGAATTTTTTAACATGAACGTGTCCCATAAATCTAAATCGTGTTAAAAAATCATCACTTTGGTCAAATTTATGTTTAAGGGCATGAATATTACCAGGAGAACTATAGGAACACATAAGAACTGGTTTTGTGTCATTCCAAGCTCTCTAGGTCTATCAACTATTTTGGGAAAGATTTTGTTTTTTTTTTAAATTAAAATTTATGACGAATTGGAGGATTCGTTGCATGTCACGCCCCGGGAGGATATTTATCTGACAAAAATTGGACAACATCTCCCCTGTACGGCTGACAATATCTTGAGTACATATACACACAAACAATAACAAATACAAAAATATAGATACCCCACACGAGTATTCACATCCACGCAGTGTAAAAAGATAAAAATACCCTACTCGGATATGTTTACGAAAGCCTATTTTCGTATCAGAGCTTAGTTTTATGAAAGCATATTTTCGTGTTTCGGAGTTCGTGATTTGTTTTCCTCGATATATTTTTTCGAGATTTGGGACAAGGCAGTGGCGGGACATCTCCAAGCTATAGGAAGTAAGGTATTTACTTTGTCAATCTATACTGCTGTAGAACTTATATTAGATGTCTAACAACCAGTATGAAACACGATGGATCTGTCCCTGTTTTGAGCCGTGGTCGTGGTCGACCACGGAAATTACCTACTGAGTTGAAGGCATCTGAGCCTGATTCCAAAGAGGTGAATTTTTCGGAGGATCCGTACGAGGACGAGTCTGATAGCATGAGTCAGACTCATCGCACCCCTAAGAGAAATTCGAGACTTCGATCTAAGGTAAATTTTACAAATCGTACCAACCTAGATTACTATTAGCTGGGTGATGGATAAAGCTCGAATACCAGGGTTGACTTGTTTAGTTAAGAATAAATTTACTCTAGTTTATAAAAATTACGAACGTTTAATTATCGGTACTTGTGATTAGATAATCAGAAAAACATATGGGAATACATGATTTATATTAATTACATAGCTATTGTAATGTAAATTTAATTTTGTTCATTTACTATTTATATTATCCTATTATTTATATTATAATAATTATTTAATTTATTCATCGCACGTATATACATATATATAGCAGTCAAAATTTCAAACTGCTATAACGTATTAAATAGGAGATAACAATCAGAATAGTATTAAAGAATAGTTAAATAATTATATATAATTGAATGGTAGAATGAGACGCCTCTTCGAAGTGAAAAAATATATATATATTTCATTTTTATCCATGACTTTTTTTTAAAAAAATTAAATAATATTTTAATATATATTTTTATTTTTAAATAGCTCTATTTCTGTATTATCGTAGGTATTATTATATAACATCTATAACATAATTATTAAAATTTAATTTAATATTATTATAATGAAATATTTTATATTAATTTACTTAAAATTGTTTTAATTTAATAAAATCATTTTCACTTAATTAAAATTACTTTAAAAATATTATAATTATTATTATACAATTATTACACTATCACAGAAGCTACACAATAATCGATATAATTTATACCATAGCTCTATTTTTAGCAGTTTCGAGCGAAATAAAATAATTTTAAAATAAAAAATATGTTATAATGCTATTTTAATTTTTTTTAAAAACATCTTTTTAAATTTTTACTTTTTTATAATAATGCTTAAGTTGCAAGTAATTAACTAGCTTTGCTTGTTACGATTATCATATTTATTTGAGTAATAACTCAGCTAATTAATCTTCAAGTAACCGAGGAAATTCAAGCCGGAGGCGATCCAACCGGTCCGGGCCGGTCGAGACCCGACAAACACATATAACGGAACGCAAGCACGAATCTTGATGGCCTTGAAGCCATGGGAGCCGTCGATAGAACATTTGGTGCGCATCTCGCGCTCGATCACCCGACCCTCCCTATTTAATATATTTCACCGACGGGTTGCCCCTTGATTCCGTTGCTTTCTTTGTCCTTGGGATCTCTGAACCGCAGAGGAGCAGGGATCTGATCTCCCTCGATCGCAGATTCCCCCGCCCTCGTCATTTCTCCGGCGACGCCGCCGCCACCTCCTCCTTCGTCCGCGATGAATCCCGAGTAGTAAGTCCCTTGGTCTTCCCCTAATGTTGACTTGTCGTTGATAGCTGAATCCCCTTGGTAGGTATCGTAATCTCGATTTCTATTCGGTCGTGGATTCTGATCTTAGGGGATTTGATCTGATCGCATGGCGGGATTTCTCATGGATCGGAACTTCCGTTCGCGTGTGGAATTCCGTTAATGTTTCGCTTGATGATGAGTTTCTGCTTTAGATCGGCGATGTTCTCCAACTGAATTTGGCGGATCTAGCATGGTTGTGGTTCTGTTACTGCTCAGGGTTGTAAAATGGATCTGACTGATCCATGTGATGATCATATTTCTGTTCCTGTGCTAGAAATTTTTGTTATTGATTTGTGCATTTCCCTATTTAGAGGGAATCAAGATGCTTGTTGCCTTCTTGTGTGAAACCTAGTCAAATTTGTTGAAATTTGGTGCTATTGATCTTGTTATCTTCATTGGCTTGAATTTTTCTTCTTGTGGGAACACCATCTATGCTGTTGGAAGATTATGTGTCTTATCTAACTGGTCGCAAAAACATTTTTCCATTATGTTTGAATTGAATTCTGTAAGCTAAGCTAGGACCTGAATATCTGCATAAGTGAAATTTCTGATTGACTATAGAAATCTATGTTGGTATAAAGCTAAATTCTGCATGTTTCTTTCTAGTGACTACTTGTTCAAACTCTTGCTCATTGGAGATTCAGGTGTCGGAAAATCATGCCTACTGCTAAGATTCGCAGTGAGTAGCAAGCATATGTGTTGTATGAAATTATCTTTTTTTTCAGGAAGATTGTATCTATATTTTGTACTTCAATTGCATGCTTTTGAAGACATTGTTTCCTTTGTAGATGTTAGGGAAGTCACCTACTGCCTTTTTTTTTCAGAATTTCAACTACATAATCATGAACTTGTTTCCTTCTTCCATATATGTGAATTGAGCAATAAAATCTTTAATTGTGCACCGAAACATTGCTTGAATTCTATTTGGAAGGATAGTGCAACTAGTATTCCAAAATATTTTCTCTTTATGGCACACCAATCTCTGTAAGCATTAACTCACTGTTTATCCAGTGACAATTGGTTACCAACTTGCTACGTCTCTTGTTATGTAAGATGGTCAATAGCATCTATAGTTTGGTTTCTCACCCGATAGTTGATATTATTTGGCCATGTGGAAGAAGAATTCTTATCTAGGCTTAGGTGTAGTTATGTGAAGCAGATCCTGATTACAAAAATTTAGTTCTTGTTGTATTGTGCCTTGATCTCTTTATTCCCTTTGTAGGATGATTCTTACTTGGAAAGCTACATTAGCACTATTGGAGTTGATTTTGTAAGTCAACTTTACTTATTGATGTGATGCTTTGAGTAGAGCATATGATGAATAATATTTTTTTTTTCTAGAAAATTCGCACTGTTGAGCAGGACGGGAAGACTGTTAAACTTCAAATTGTGAGTATTTAGATCATGATTCTTGTGCGGAGTTGAAATGTGCTAGATCTTAGATCTCCTATATTCACTAAGTAGCCTGTTAGTTCTGTGGAGATGCTTGTCTTAGTATGCATGCTAGTAGAGCTTCATCATACTAATTCCCTTTCTAGTTAGTGGTTTCATTTTCATTGATACTTTGGTGTTTTTTACCATCAAGGTGGTTCTCTCTCCTTAAACTTGTTATTCAATATTGAGTTTCTGTGTTGAAGTAACAGTGTTATGTTTGTTAGTTTACAAGAAATTTTCTTGTGCTTCCAGTGGGATACTGCTGGGCAAGAGCGTTTCAGAACTATTACAAGCAGCTACTATCGGGGTGCCCATGGTATCATTGTGAGTGTAATTCTTTACAAGTACAGTGATTGTCGTTCTAGTTCTCAAGTTATTAAATTGTGTGGTTCTTGCAAGTGAAACGTTTTTTCTAATGCATGCTTATTCTCTACCCCTGGACTTGTAGGTGGTCTATGATGTGACAGACCAGGAGAGCTTCAATAATGTAAAGCAGTGGTTGAATGAGATTGATCGATATGCGAGTGACAATGTGAATAAACTTCTGGTTGGGAACAAGTGTGATCTAACCGAAAACAAAGTTGTGTCGTCTGAGACTGCCAAGGTGATTTGAACCGGAGCTATCTTGTTAATTTCTTGCATGAATGAAATACCTCATAAATTCATTTCCAGAACCATCAAATGGTGATTTGAACTGTCGCCTTACGGTTGCAATACCGAGATCATGAATAAGAATGGTTGTTGGGCATACGGTGACTATAAGCATGCCAATAATGATTTATTTGTCTCTATAATGTGGGTGAGAACATACTAGGCTTAGCTTCATGATAAATAGTCGCCATGTCAACTTTAATCTGAGTTAGTGTTGACTCATTTCACTCCTGATGTTACAGGCTTTTGCTGATGAGATTGGTATCCCTTTCTTGGAAACTAGTGCAAAAAATGCTACTAACGTGGAACAGGCATTCATGGCCATGACTGGTGCCATCAGGAACAGGTATATCTAACTTCTCTACACTTAATCAGCAGTTTTCCCACCACATACTTGAGAATGAATGCAAAATGGCACCTCACCTGTTTCAGGATGGCGAGCCAACCAACCATGAACAACGGCAAGCCACCTACAGTTCAAATTCGCGGACAACCTGTTAACCAGAAGAGCAGCTGCTGCTCTTCTTGAAGCATTGTCAATGACAATGCTGTGTGAAAACTACTTCCTATTCAAATTGATGCTTATGCTATGATCTCCATAGAATCGTAAATTGCTCCATTCTTTTCTTGTTATTAAATGTGTACAAGTGGTTTATCTGATTGTATAATCAGTGTGGATCTCATCAGCTTTTTGCTGTTCTTCTAATTCTCTGTTATAGAACAATTCATGTTATGGTGTGTTGATCATGTGTCGATATCAACTGGTGTTGAACAATACAAAATTAGTTCATATTTCTTAACAAGTTGATTCTGATGTAATATTACTTGGATTTTCTAAGAAACCATTTTTCCTTGGATCAGTATTCAATAATAATTGCATCTTGTTAAATTATATTTGTGTTAACATTTCTACAATTCTGTTTCAACATATGATTTGTTGGTTTCTTTAGTTATCATGTCGTGGTATATTGCGTTCTAAGCTATTTAATACAAATAATAAAATTTGGTTGAACTGTTGTGAAAATCTCATTCTCAGTTCTGTTGATACTAATAGCTGATTCAAATTTGACTTCACTTGAGACGATATTTCCACTGCCGTGGAACCGATCTTTAAACAAAGATCGAAGAGGTTCGATCTAATTGGCTACGAGATTGAGACTTCACTTGAGAGGATATTTCCACTATCGTGGTACAAACTTTAAGTCTGACTTCCATATCTCCTATCTTTCTCTATCCATCACTTGAGAATTTCTTGAAGCCTCATAGTTTGAGACCTCCAAGTTTCGGAACTTCATTTAGAAGGGAGAAATTACAAACACTTTTACCCTTTTTGACACCCTTTTCATCAGTGAATCAAGTGAACTACGTCAATCTCCTCTCCCTCGTCTCAAGAATACTCAAAACACCGTAGTATATGCTTACAAGTTTAGACAGATCAGTGTGCAACACAATATTCAGATACGCGAAGCAAATGGAAATGCTCCGAAGCTTGACATTTGCTGAACAAATAGGGAGAAAAACACTTTCTGTCAGTAAAGTTTGCTCTACCATCTTCTTTTCCTGTACAAAAATTATTACAATTTGGCATAGTTTTTACCGAACACGGGTGCGAGGGACTTTAAGGAAGTTAAAAGTCTCCAAATTAAAGAGAAGTTCAAGATTAGTGAGGTTGCTTTCAGGTGCCGCTACATACACCATATTCGCGGTCACGACTTCTTGACCTTCAGCCGCTCGAGACTTTGAAGATGAGACTTCAACAAGGCATATTCATGACGCATTCTCTCCAGTCGGGTTTCCATCATAACCATTTCTTCCTTGAGGTAGTTGAAACGCTTCTCCAACCACTCGACGTTCTCAACATTATATGCACTACCATCACTAATATAGTTTCCATGGGTAACCACATGCACTTCAGGAACTCTTGTTGGCAGAAGAATTATGATTAACTGCAAAGAAAATGGTGCGGGACCAATTAATTTGCAAACCAATCAATCTATCTACCATTGTTAAAAAGTAGAACAGCACATTAAAAATAAATAAGAACCACTTTTTGCAACAAACAAAGAAAAGAAATCACAAATCAAAATTTCAAATCATAAAACAAACTATAGCACTCTTACATAGAGACCCTCCATAATTCTTGGTTCCAATGATAAATAAGGTCATCATTCTAAACGATCTCAGTGAGAACTTCAAAACCACCACTGACAACAAAATCAAACGGTTATGTTGTGATACTGCTCATCTCACAGTTTAATTAGTACAGGAAACTTCAACAAAGAGTCTTGACAAGTCATGCTTCAGTGTTTGCTTTGACTAGAGAGATAAGGATGTCTTGGGGAAAACTATGCGGCAATGAAGCATTCAAATAGAATTGAGAACATTCTACCAAGGAATGTAAATGGTAGGCTCAGCCACTTAAAGCGACTAAATAGGTTTGACTTCTAATGTTATCTGTAGTACAAGTTAGACTGCCTATATAACTATATTCTAAAAATAGACAAGGCAGGGATATGAACTATGAAGCAATTTATACAGTTGAAGAATCTTTTAATTTATATAGTATCATCCAAATAAAAACACTGGAAAGAAAAATTGGATTAAAATGGCAACGGTTTGGACACAAGAATGTAACATAAAAATGCCAGAATGAAATTAGCTTTTACTGCCAACAAAATAGATATTATTCTAGTTCCAGAAGCAAGATACTTGTCTGTAGTGCATAAAAACGATAAAGATGAGGCGTAACTTACTTGTAGTAGGATAATCACTAAGAATGCTCCAGCTAAAAGCAAAGGCAATAAATTGTGTCTTCTCATACATGAAAGCAAGTTTTCCCATGATTCTCGAAATGTAGAGATCAGTAGAGAACATTTTTCAGACTGTTTGTTGACAATGTTGTCGATCCCTGGTTTATTGCTCATCTCATTGATGTTGCATAAAAGGTTTCTTGAAGTTGATGTGGAATTTTCTATCGACTCTGGAGCTCTTTTAAATTCAATGCCTTTGTCAGGAACTACACAATTACTCTTCTCAAAAATTCCTGCTTCTAACGAAAGAGAGATTATGTGAGGAGATATATAGGAACCAATTATAGCTATAGACCCATTCAAGCAGAATTTGCCAGGTTTTATGTGCATGTATGAGCCACTTGCCTTGTAAATTTTAGTAACACATTGTACTAAATGCCAGATTTGTGTCACTGACTACATCCTTAACTCTTTTTTTTTTACCATGATATTTTATTTTATGCAAGAAACTATCATCATGTGAAACAGATTTGCAAGATTTTTTATTTGTTTTTTCAATCTGTGGAGCATGCAGGTATCAAGGGATCTAAGATACAAACCTTTTGATTGTCGAACATTTTGTTCCCTTCCCTTTACTATATCATGAGCCTGGATATCACCATTGAGAATTAGCTTTATCCCTTACAAACTCTAGCAGGGGAAGAATGAATATTTGTATTTTAGTTCTCAACAATAAGCACTTACAAAGATCATCCAAGTAGCATAAACTTCTCGACACTCTTCCTTGGTTGTTTGTTCTATCTTCCCTGAAAAAACACAGAGTTCAAAAGTTTCTTAATTCTGTAAATAAAATAACTACACTTTCAAACCCATAGTCAACTGAGAAACAAATGAATTAAAGGGGAGAAGAAAATTTCATTTGCTAAAATGTAACAGTTCAGAGAGTAGAAACTTTACAGAAAGTAGCAAGTAATGACTAGAAGGTACAAAAAAAAAAGTATCATCCTTTCCTCCAACATAAAATTTGAGATTAAATGTGATCAGTGGTAAGGGAACTACATATTACAAAGCATGATGGAGAAACTTTCATCTTAATGCATGCTCCAGTGAAGATATAGCATGATGGAGAAACTTTCGCCTAGCATGGTACAAGATCTAGCCATGGTTTGAAATATCATATCGTGCCGGGCAAACATATCATTCCAATAAATAACCGAAACTTGATACCAATTGGCAACAAGTTCAAAATCTCAAGTCGTGCAATTGCTTAGGTCTTTGACCGGAAAGGAATGAGACATTGTTTGTACTGAGTGGTATCGAGTTCACTAATTTACCAGAATGATAGGTTTCAACCGTTTGGTCCGCAATGGTACAAGATTTAAAACTATGCTCGGAAAAAAAAAGTCTCCTTCCTATGCTTTATCTCCTTCCTTCAACAACTCTAATTCATTACCGACACCATGCAACGAAACATCGACACAATACCAAAATAACATCGTTCTAGTCAGAGTGAAATTTTGGCATAGCTCGAGATTTTAAACTTTGGATATAGTTACATTGTCCATCAAGATAAGCATGAAGAAAAAAATCACAACTCCATTATAGTTGGAATAAATATGTTTTGGTATCTTAGACTGGACTGCCTATAATTCAAAGTAAATGAGAATAGAAATTATAGTTGTTAAATAATTTCTATTATATTGTCACTAGGTGGGGTATCGCTTGGTACATGGAAGCACCACTAAGGCGTGGCATAGCTAACCTTAAATTTCCAGCCTCAAGCCACTGGTTGTTAGAGGCCTCAGAAAGGATTCCCATGCACAATAGCAGTCCCACCATATGAGATTGTGGCGTATCAAGTTATGGAATTCTGATGCATGCTTTTGGCACCTTTACAGCCTCTTGATGATATGATACAATTCAATCTGATATAGTATTTAGAAAAATCCAATGAGAGCCTTATTTAACTGCCAGTTTCACTAATGTAACCACTTGCCATTTTATCATAATCTGTGTTAAAATTGAATTGACCCTATAGAATCTTCAAAAGAAAAAACTATAAACTATTCAATCATACCCTTGAACAAGGTCTTCTTTGAAAATGCCACGTTAGAATATACTTTTACAGTGCAGCTATTTTCTTCACTGGTATCTTGTACAACATCCCATAAACCCTACATAAAAGAAATAAGAGAGTGCCTTAACAATAATTGGTTTATATATTGGCATGTATGGCGAAGACATGCAAACATTAAGCCATTAGCTGCTCATTCCCAAATGTATTTTAAATGTTACTACTAGGATGATATGAGACAAAAAAAAAATTGGTGAAAAAGAAGAGAATAAACTATACATCAGATCTTCCAAAAACCCAGTCATCTCATGAATTGTAGTCACAACTATCTTACCATTCCCTAAAAAAATTTACAAGCATCAGGCATTACTTATTAAGAAGCATGCAAGAAAACCGATGCACATTTTTTTGTTCATAAACCAAAGCTCATCAAAAATTCATCTCAAGGTGTCTAATGTGGGTAAGTATAGGATGCTATTTACGATTGGAGGATAACAACTACAAACTGTATATGGAGAGTCAAAACTTCTTTTTCCAAATATTTCCTCATTCCACTTTACCAACTCTCATTTGTTAAACTGATTTTACAATACTTTATATGTTGAATAGGATATTCCATAAAATATATTTGAGAGATGAAATATTTGTACAGATGCTTGCACAGATGCACCTAAAGATAGAAAATTGAAATTCAGAAATGAGTGTACAAAGCAGTTGATACCCATGATTTCACAGCAAGGGGCTGCCGGATGAATTTAGAATCAAACCATCAAATCAAAAATGGTTTGAACACTGTCAATGTAGCGTGGACTGCTTGTCAAGAAAAGGAATTGATCAAAAGTGATGTTTTTATACTTTTGATATACAGACTGGTGTGCATATGATATTTTAACAATCTCATTAGCCTTGGCTAGCTTTAACAAATGTACCATACCAAAAGAAAAAACCAGATGCTCTTCCCTTGTTATTCTAGAGATGACCAGTAAAGAATCACCAACAAAAGGATATTCTAAATAACTTAATAACAGTTAGTTGCATTTTTCTGTTCAAACAAAAATTTCATGTATGAACTTTCACAATATGTTTTTTTCTTTTTGCAACAGTGACCTTGAGGCCGATAATTGTTCTGGCGGACTCACAAATTGTGAAGTATCAAAAAAAATAAGAAGCATTTATCTTTCAAAAAAGAAAATAGTAGATACATTTTCTGACTGTATATATGAAGATATGATATACAAATAATTAATTAACAATTAGCCAATATTTTTTTCCGATTGTATGCTTATAGAGAAAATAAATTAGAAAGGTTAAGGGTAAAAAGGTCCTCAGTGTAGAACAAAATCGATATGAATTAATGATGATTAATGGTAAAAGGCTGCTGGAAAAAATATAAGTTTGACTGTATTTAAGAACTATGGTACGTGCATGAGTTAGTTTCCAAGATCCAAAGAGACATTAATTAGTATAGGTCGAACCAAAACATGCCAGTGACATGTCGTAACATTATTTCATTCTGCATATGCATTATATGGGTGCATATCTACGTGATTATCATCAAAAGTTAGCATGTTGTGCTTACACATATAAAAACTTGAAATTATTGATCTTCCTTCCAGAAGCATGATAATTCCCCATAATCACTCTTCATAATAGATACATTCTGACACATTATCTTCACAATCACTCTTCATAATAGTTAGCATGTAAAACTGAATTTGAAGCTTCTCCTTGGTGAAATAACTATCAGCTCTCAAACATTTTGCAATTAAATCTCAGCTCAAACATGATCCAAGTGTGACCAATGAACACGTTTTGTTTTAAAGCATAAATTAATCATTCCTTTACACTTATAGCATATTGTTCAATCAAGGAATCCCATCCCTTTTTCTTTTTGTTGGTTCATGTTTCAATTAAATTGATATAAACTAGAAAAATCAGCTAATAATTCACATCTAGTCTATTGATAAAGATATTAAGTTGGTTAGAATTAGTAAACCAGCTTGAGCCTAATTTGTGTGTGCCTATTCATATATGGAAATAAGTGAGGTAACAAAACACCACATATGCAAGTTTATGTGAGGTCATATTAAACACATTTAAAAAAATGCTAATCTTAGAGTGCTAACAATCAAAAAACAATACTATAGAAATAAAGTCAGAATTCCATTTGCACTTTCTCAGTCGTCATGTGTTAGATGTGCTTAATGGTAACATCAATGAAGTTGTGACTACAGATCCAAGATGAAACATAGATTTGGACTGTCTTCAAAGGTGCCTCATATTGAAAATCTGATGTTTCTTGCTAAAAAGGTAATTAAAAGTTTGATGCTTCTGGACCAAAATTACTACATGTAGTTTTACTGAATTAATAGCTTTATATGTAATTTGCAATAGAATATCTAATGTAAAATTTCCCAACTACCAAATCCAGTGGTTTAATGACAAGACCAGTGAAAAAACAAGCAGCACATCCTTGCAAAGGGGTCATGCAAGTAAAAAAATAGAAACATGATATCCCATGATTAGCAGAGGGAGAGTTAAGTATTGACATGAAATTCTTTACCTCGACCTCAAAATAATCCCCATAAGGTATATCACTAATATGCTGTGACGTTTCAATCACCAAATGGCTGTTGGAATAAAATCACAATCATAAGATTAACAAGGAAATGAGATGTTCATAGAGAAAGCTTAAGTATGGAGTTAGAAAGACCAAACCATAACTAACATGGATTTTTTTACTGTACTTCACAAAATTGAACTACTAATACAATTTGATAAACTAAAATAACAACTCTTATGGTGTGGATTTAGGAAATATGTTGCTGAAATGATGCTTAGTTGTAAGCAATAAATTTTAACATATTGCAAAGAAATTACATAACACAATAGTACACCTTATTATTGGAATTATAAGCTACTAAACCAAAAAATCTCCCCTATCTCTAGATAAATTAATTCTAAATGAAAGAAACTACCTAGCAACCAAACAAATGAACTTGTTATCCTAACATTAGGGAGCCAATCAAAGTTCACAATGGAACAAAACATCTATTTACTAGACCAAAAAAACTGTAAATAGTGAACGTAACAAGTTTGCACAAAAACATCAAATAAAACATAACATTAATGCCCTTAATTTGTAGGCATGATCCCATGGTTCTCCAATAGCAGCATTTTAAGTGTCCAATCCTCAGTATCACATGATTCGCATAAAAAAGATAGGCCGGTGCACGAAGCTCCCGCCAATGCGGGGTCCAGGAGAAGGGTCTAATAATAATAATAATAATAATATCCTATTGATAATTTTCCTTTGTATTGAAGATAAAGTCAAGTCTGAAATATTATAGTTTACTTGAAAGTACAGGTGGTATAGCAGCCCATACTACCAGACATTGATCATTGGAGTTTGGTTCTGAAAAAAAATGGCTAATTTTAGTTGTTTTTCTGATTGCCAGTATGTATGCAAGATGTTGAGCCAGGCACATCACAAGTAGGGTGTCAAAAATCAACCCGACCCAAACCCACCCAAAAAAAATCAGGTTCGGGTTGGGGGTTCGGGTCGGGTTCGGTTGGAGATTTTCGGGTCGGGTTCGGGTTGACCCGATTTGATCTGAATTTAGAGTTTAGTGAGTTTTTTGGAGTTAAATCAAATTTTATTTTGAAAATTAAAATGCTTTTATGTATATCAATATCAATGTTAGTATGATAACGAGGGAGTATTGAGATAAAGTCAAAAATTATAAGAAAAATAACCAAAAAAGTCGGTTTTAATCGGGTTGGTCGGTTTGGGTTTAGGAATTTCGGGTTGTATTCGGGTTCGGGTCGGGTTCAGGTTGGGAGTTTTTATAAAAAAAATTCAACCCGACCCAAATCCAACCCACCCGAATTGACAACCCTAATCACAAGGATTGTAATCAGACATAATAAATTGCCATAGGTTTCATGTGTTATATAATATATCCCTATCCAGTGATTTCAAAGTTCAGACATAATAATTTATTTCATAATTATTTTGAAATTGAATATTAGATGGTCTTGTCAATGCAAGAATGCCAAACAAAGCAACAAAATGGGGCAATATTATTTTATCCCTTCACTATATCCATGGTTATGTTACTCGTAATATGCAGACAAATTAAATCATTTTTATCTTCTTTTACCCTTGAACCTATTACTCAAATAGATTCAACTCTTTTAACTATAGAATGTATTGGTAACTTTTGAACATGTTCATACCATCTTATTTTATTTTATTTAAATTTTATCTGTTAGATTTACAAATGATTGCTGTCAGATATTAGTATTTATCGTTTTAATATTTCTAGTAACTACATATGAACACAATCATCTCCCATATGATATAAAAAAAGGTGGATGGAGAAATTATATTTTGGAACTTAGCACCATCGAACAATATGCTCCAGCTGAAATATGTAATAACTCAAAATCTTAGATAAAAACACTAAATAAGAATGATATGCATTTGATTAGATAAGAATTCAAGCGTATTCATCTTAGCATTCTCATCTCTTCAGCATTAACTTGTAGATAATTTTTATAACACACCCATTTTTAATCAGATTTTACCAAATCATGCCTCCTTAGTTTATTTTTAACAAATTGTACCTCCCGGGCTCCCACTAATTTCTTTCAATTAGATTATCTCTACTTCAATTTTTCCATTAACTTGCTGATTATTTAGTTTATATATGAGAACCTTAGTCTATATCTCACTAATAATTCATTTAATTTTTCCTCCACCTTAGCAAAATTCAAATTCTTGTGGTATCTTTATTTAAGGGAATTGAGTATGCTTTTCCAAAGATCAGACCAAGTGATAAACTTTGGTACAATCATTGCTCTAATCTTATTTTATTTTGCATGGATCAAAATCTATACTCAAGCTTTGAGAGTGTTTACAATATATAGTTTATAACCATGGGATATTATTTGAATATTTTATATTGTAATTATACATGGGTGTAATTGTTAACTTCCTCAACATAATTCAATGGTTCTTTCCCTCAACATAGTTTATAGGGTGCATTTACTTGGAAGGATTCAAAATAGAATGGGAATGGGAGGAGAGATAGAAAGCATATTTACTTGAACATATGTATGAAGAAAAAGAAAGCCACAAGGATCCCTCGGCTCCTCCTACCAAAATTGATCCATCTAAAATCAAACAAATAGATTGAAGGGGAAGAGAGAGAAGTGGCAAAAGGATCGTTATACCCTTCTTTGATGAACATTATCAACCACAACTACTAGTAATCGGACATTGCTCATCGATCACCAGCCACCACTCATGGCCAGTCACCACCACGTTCCCAACTTAGGATGGAAAGGAGGTTAGAGAAGAGGCTAAAAATGGCATTTTTATTCCCTCCATCATCCTAGTTAACATAATTTTATCTCTTCTCTTGCTCCCCCATCTTCCTACTTTCCTCTTCCTTTTTCTTCAATCCTAACATAGGATGGAGAGTAAGTTAGAGAAGAGGGTATAGATGACATTTTTTACTCTCTCCTCCCTCATCCAAGTAAACATGATTTTCTCTCTTTTTCCTTTCTCTTTAATCTTGATCCCTCCAAGTAAATATAGTCTTAACTCCAAGACATATATGGGAAACTATTTTTGGAGAAGAAAGAAGAATTGAATTGCAATAAGACAGCTCAGGCCCTAAAATCTCTGGATGAAATGGTTTGCTCGTAAGTCAACCTCGTGGGAGACAAGGCAATGAAAGCTAACACAAACTCAAAATTTTACAAGATACCAAAACATGTTCAGAAAAGCTTTCTTCATGTGCACCCCCATCGCTTATGTCTAAGAATGAAAATTTGACAATACCCCATCAGAATAGCAAAGTTTTCTTAGTAAGTGTTTTAGATAAATCATAAATAAAGATAAATTTTCTGCTTGCAATTTTTGAAGTCCTTGGATATGCCTATCTTCTATTTGCATGCTGTCACCAAAATTAAAGACTCCTTCAATCAAAGATTTTCTGCTATTGAACTCTGCTATAGGCAGTTACTGCAATTCAAAGAAACTGAGAACAAAGAAAATACATCTATTGCATCGAAAGATTAAAAAGAAAGGATGACATCCTACCTATTCCTGTATACACGAAATTTCTGAACCTCCTGGCAGTTCCCAAATTTAGGACCTTCAATACAATTAGAAGAAATCAAGACAAATACTATCCAAAGGCAGATTCCATGACCAAAGTACACTTTATAATCACATTACAAACAGGAAACAGTGGCATAGTGTGAAAATGAATTATCTTGGCTTACCAAGATATACTTTGACAGGATGCACAAATGAAATGTTCCGGGTATACCCAAATAGTTCATGCCTATGCCAAGAAGTGCACTGAAAATCTGGTGCATGAAATAAGAAATAAGTGTGATTAATCAATGGATATCTGAATAGTAACAACTAACAAGTAATAAAGAAAAATTGTTAAGAAGCACTTTACCCTTGTCGCTGCATCTTGAATGGAAATCTCTCAGAAAGTCAAGAGCTTCATTGGAAATAAATAGATTGAAAAAATCCTTGACAAGTAGCTATAACCCAAAATTTGTGTCAAAAGGAAATGTGATGAGATATGAAATAATTTAAGTGTTAATATAGTGATTTATCCATTACCGGAAACTTTGACTCTGCAACAATAGTAAAACCTTCTGGAACTGCAGTAGGATAATGTAAATTCAAGCTTGAGAGGAGGAGACTAATTGACTATGCGGATTAAGTGAAGATAATCACAGATGATAAAATATAAAAGACACCTGTAGGTGCATCAATATCCTCAACGATCCATTTGAAAGGGATTTCCAAAGATGATTCATTAAAATTTTCTTCACATTCATTTTCTTTGAATTCTGAAGGCTCTAAGGAGATATCTCTGACAACTTCACCATTCAACAGAGGATTTAATTCTTCTTTGACATTGACATCCTTAAATCTGGTTTAAAAAGTAATAAGTAGATATATGGAAAATCAAGAAAGATATCAGTTTATGTTCACAAGTTTAACCTGTTTGAAGATGATGAATCATCTGCCAAAGGATTACATTCCTGTATTTTCTCAATAACGGCTCCAGTGCCTTGGCTGCTGCCCTCTGATTTTGTATCCTGGAACATGAAATGTCGAAAATAAACTACATTTGTTTGCAAATCAGCAAGTTACTGATAAAGAAAGTTTTGTAACTCCATGAATGCACAGAAAATCTTCGAAGAATCACTACAGCCTGAAATAACCAAAAATTGAAAGTTTCAATAATGAGGAAGACTCCTTAAACTCATAAACCATGTAGATCCCTAAGAATCTGCATATTAGGAACTTGACATATACACGAACAAAGTTGACACCGAGAGAGAACCATCCATCATTCTGATATTTGGTTGTGCAAGAACCTATGAAGCAACTATATGCAGTAATAAACATAGATGAATAATAGTTATAAACCATTGTAACTTATGGTAGCAGTATATAACAAACCGTCGTATATAACTTAAACCGTTGTAGGTCTTCAATTCAATATTTTTCAATTATGCTAGGTCGATTTGGTTTCGTAAGTAATGAAAATTATAAATCTAAGAAGAACACAGTAAATTAAGGAAATAAGTAGAAAACTAAGCAAGCAATGATAATGATGATAGTTTCTTTTTAAAATCAGTGGAGGTGGCAATAGTGAGGAGGTGGTAGATTAAGAGGAGGTGTGGGGAACTACAGCCACATTGGGATGCAACGGAGGTGCAGTGAGGAACCACATGGGAAGCAACGCATGGGAACAATGATGTGGCAATGAACCGAGCAAGAAGCGCCAGCAATGACAACATCAACACGGGATGACAACGGGAGAGTAGCATGGGGTCTTTGTTTGCACGCACAAAGTTGAGCGACAATGAGAAGCTAGGGGTGGGAACAAGGAGAGTGGTTGAGCGGGGTCCTATGGTTAGAAGATAGTAGAAATGGCAAGGAGTAATAGAGTGTGGTGGATGGGAATGTGAACGAGAAACATGAATAGAGATGAAGTATCAAATCAAACCACTAGCTTTTGGCTATGATATCAATTGACATAGCACAAGAATTCGCGCAAAGAAAAGTAAATTCATATTAATGAAAAGTTGAATAAACATGAGACACTGAAATGCTTTTATAAGCTCAATTCTACAAAATCTAGAAAACAAATAAGAAAATGGGGAAATACAATTATTCCTACTAATTGACTACTAAATTAAAAAAATAATAACAAACCAAAAAAATAATAGTGACAGAATAAATCGAATTATTACCAAACAAATGAAATTTGAATTCATAAATTGATTCTCATTTCCCAATCTACTAATCAATGGATGCTTTTATGGTAAATAACGCAATTCATAGGAGGAAATCTATATTTCCAGATTTTGTTTCAGCAATAAAGACCATAGGATAAACCCATCAATCATTTCAGCATTTGACCATGGTGTAGGAACAATGAATAGAGCCTATAACTGAAGTGTATAATTAGATGAAGTAGAGACCCAAGAATAATGGAACAGAAGAGTTGAACAATATAGAAAAAATATAGTTTGGTCTTCAAAATGATTAAGACAACATAAAATAAAAAGTTTAATGATGATAAACCATGCCCCAGTGCAATGGACAAGATCAAGGCCAACACTATCCAAACTTTAGATGAAACACCCAATCTTTGACTATATGATACCCATGCTTATGCCTGTTACATCATCTCATGCATTATGAACTATCACAGGGGCACAGACATAGATAGTAAGATCTACAACAGAGATTGATCAATGGCAAACACATAAAGGACAGCCCAATGCACGAAACTCCCGCCAATGCGGAATCCCGGGGAAGAGATGGATCACATTGGGTCTATTATATACAACCTTACCCTACATTGCAGGAGGTTGCTTCCACTACTCGAACCCATGACCTCGAGGTCACAAGGTAGCAACTTTAGTACTGTGCCAAGGCTCCCCTTTGTTCAATGGCAAACACATAGGGTCAATATTTGTTTATGTGAATGTCTAGGAAACCTGACTAGGTTTTCCATATAAAACTTGAAAAAATGACCAAGCCTCATTTTAATTTTTAAAAAAATGTATATAGATAATTGATGCAGGAGCATCCGACAGCACGACCAATTTATGTTCTCCGATACGACTATGTTCCCCTTCAAGGGATGACGAGAAGAAAACAAGGCTATCATCCTCCCTTTTGGGATGATCGAGACTACCGACACGGAAGATGATCAATCTGTGGCCTCCTGACACAGTTGCATTCTATTTGGAGTCCGAACGAGGCGGAATCAACTTTTTAGTAGCCGCCAAAATTCTAGATTTGGTCTTTTAATTTTTTTCTTTTATTTGTTTTAAATTTTTAGGATTAGTTTTGTTTTCTAAAAATTAGTTTAGATTTTATCTCTTTTTTTAAAATTAGCTTTCTTTTCTAAAAGTTAGTTTAGATTTTATCTTTTTTTTTAGGATTAGTTGTCTCTTACTTTTTCTGTTGCGATTTTTTTTTATTTCTTAGGCTATTTAAACAAGGGTTAGTGTTCTTGTAAAAATAGATTGAATTTGGTTTTGATTTGAATACAAATTATTTTCGTTTAAACCTAGAGACAGCTCATCTTCGTTGGCAATCCCCTTCTTCCTACGCTTTCTCTGCAATCTCTATTCAAACGTCGCACTAGGAGATTTCTTCCCTGCGTCAATAATCGACCATACATTTTAATAAACCAAATTCCTTTGGAAGTTTTTAAAGTAACCAACCTCATCATATCCTCATTGACTTAACCCACCAACCGAATTTCAAGCATAAAAATTGAACAATAATATTTCAAGAGAATAAAATTTCACTTGAAAATCCAAAACTCAACACTACTCTATCATGAAACCCTGTTAGTGAAATGCTTTCCAGAAGTAGTGCATTGCTTAGATGCAATGGCTAGCACTCTCAGTACATAATCAATGAAATTGACAAACAAGGAAAAATAGAATGCTGACCATGGTTTTTATGTCGCCGCCATGTTGTGAGCAACTATCAATGATAAGCTCATATGCTTCATCACGTGACAAAAATGATCCAAAGAAGTACTGTCATTAAAAATAAATAAACTCAAATGGAAATAAAAAAGATATAGCAGGGTTTGTTATTGCTTGATGGTTAAGAGCAAAACAAACAATTGAACATAAACAGCAATAAAGGACAAGCCTTCCCAAAGTAATGCAAGGTATTAAAATTATTAGAAGCTGAAAATTTACTTATCCAACTTGTTACCTTTTTCCCTCCAGCAACAATTTCAATTGCATTAGGAAAAATTGCAACTGTTTTTGCTTTACGGACAGCAGTTACTAGGTGTAAAGGTATTATTCTCTGTACAATAAAGCTATTTTTAGAATCAAATATTTTTGCAGCAAATGAAAAAAGAAAAGCTTGCAAGAAAGTGTACTAAGGAAAAAAAGAAGGATTCACCAAAAGATATTAACTTAGTGTTCAGAGATACGGGGAGCTAAGTAAAAGTTGGCCAAACATGCACAGGCGAGCCACAAGGCTAACAATTCTCAACCCAATTTACACTAGGTGCATAGCGAGTTGTGTTGTGTTCATCATGTCATAAGCGGTTCACGCGTCAATATAAAACTGTTTAAAATAACATAAAAATCATTATATATTTTAAAATAACTTTGCAATTTACATATCTATTGGATTAATTAAATTTTCTAAAATTTTATGTAGCATAAAAAGTTATAAAATAATCTTAGTACAAGGTTAATCAGTATCAGTTATCACTGATTTACATAGTCGGATCCTATTGAGTTACTTCAAGATATTGCTTCTTTTAATCATGTTTTAGGATGAATAGAATCCTGCCCAATATTTTCAGCGCTAGCAGATTAAAATGTAAAACTAACTTTCGGACAATCAAACCTGATAAGAAAGTTTACATATCTACAACTTTAGTGCATACCAGAACTGAAAGCAAAAGGATAATAGGGCATGGGATTACAACCATCACTCTATTTGACATATTACTATCAAGTGTGAATTCTGAATTGATAGTACTTAAGCAAGTTCATACATCCCAATGCGAGTATGTGAGTATAATAAAGGTAGTAAAAACTCAAATTGCATCTAGATAATAATTGAGGAAATGAAAAAAAAAAAAAAAGACAAGTAGTATGCAGCATAACATCAAAATTAGAAGGAACTGAAAAACTCGAATTGCATCAAGATAAGCGCACCTCTTCTTACCTTCGTCTCAAATCCAAATATATTTGAATAAAAGCAGATATGGTGGATAAATAAATACATGTGACCCTGTGAAGGAAATCCAAAAAAGTTATTGGAAATGTAATTAGGTGTTTAAACTTAAAACCAAGATAAACATGGCCTTTGCATGATTAGCTTACGTAGCATATTAAGCCCTTCTAAAACCATATATAACAAAGTAAAGGCAGAAGTACCTGAAGAAGGATGCTTTCTTGGAAGGCACAGTTAAAATCTTTAATAAGAACCTACATATAGAAATGTTCATGCTGATAAACTTCATACAGACAAAAGATCTAGGAAGAACAAAAAACTGGAAACTAGACATTGGATGACAAAGATTGGCATTAGGGTAAAGAAGGTGAAGTTAAAAATCTTGATGATCTGAAAAGTATCATGAAAGTATAATCATGCTTGTGACATAAAATGCCAAATCAGAATGTCCTACTAGGTTATTAAACAAGATTCTATAGATATGAACTTTACATCCATCATGGATATAAAATGCTAAAAACAGTTAGCTAGAGAAATCATGGTTCGCCGAAACGGTCGCAGCAGCCATTGCGAATCTACCATTCCAGTTCCAATATCATTTCGCGGAACGGTCGCGGTGCAGATTTTCTATATATATATATAAACTTTTATAAATAATTTTCCATTTAAAATTCTGTTTAAATAAGTTTAATAATCAAATTATTATTATTATTAATATGAATTGGACTAATAATAATAAATTAATTTAAATAAATAAATATAAATATCTATAATTTATTTAGAAATGTTTGGAATTTAAATACATTTTATAGAATATTTTTTGAAATAATTTTATTAGGTTTTGATTAAATCGGAAGTTGATTTAATTTATTAACATAAAATTTTAATCAAAACCTAAGGTTTCGCGTTTCTTCGTGCATCAGTGTTGTTCTGCCTGTCCCAGCATAACTTTGCTCACGAGTAGCCAACATCAATCATCACCGGCCGCTACAAATAGTTTCCCTTCTGCTGCAGTTTATCGTCCTCCTTCCCGACGCATCGCAAGCTTCACTGCCGGCGGACAATCCTCGTTCTTTCCCATCGCGAGCAGCCGGAGAATAACCTCCGCCGGCAGCCTACAATCCTCGTTCTTTCCCATCACGAGCAGCCGGAGAATAACCTCCGCCGGCAGCCTACAATCCTCGTTCTTTCCCATCGCGAGCAGCCGGAGAATAACCTCCGCCGGCAGCCTGCCGCAGGGAGCCGCCGTTGAAGAAAAGGTCGCAGGCGGCTAAAAATCGGGTAATGAATTTAATTAAGAGGAATTATCTTGGATTAACCCTAAACCATTCCGTTCCAACCGTTCCGACCATTCCGGCCGTTATAACACCGAAGAATGGCGTCCCAAAGCAATCCACGTTATTAGCTAGAACTTTGGAACGGCGGGTGGCGTTCCCGTTCTGGAACGCCCATTCCGGCAGTTCCACGTCCGTTCCGACGAACCATTAGACAAACCATATCTCAACACACTAAGGCTTGATTATGAAACCAAATTTAGGATTGTTATAACTGACTTTATTGCTGGGGTGCCAAATTCCAGTGCTATCACATATTATTATGTCATTTTTTGTTGCTTGTCGAGTTTAGAAAAAATAGCGTGCACTTTGAAAGATACAGGCAAATTCATCTGATAGAGCCTATAATAGGCTTCAAACTGATTGAAATGAAAAGAATTTATGAGGAAGATAACAATATCTCTCTTTCTCCTGAGTCTTGAATGATAAAAAAATCACACTTCAATTACTTACTCGATATTAAAACAAAAAACCTTTCATAAAATAAATTTCAATCACTTACTCAATACGAACACTGCAAAAAGTTAGTTTAAAAAATATATGAAATGTAACATAAGTTCTTTGACAAATACATCAATAATCAATAACCCAGAGAATGCACCGCATGGAAGATTAATGATCAAAAGAGGCTTCTTTTAGATGAATGATGATGCTAAACACTTCATAAGCCCGATATTATAGAGCACAAACGGGCTACTTTATATAAGGCCGAAATAAAAACGACGAGCAGTACAAATTTGTTATGAATTTCCCCTCATCGTGCGTGAGAAAACAACACGCATCAATCAAGGAGACGGACAAATTTAAAAGATGGACTTCGAAGGAACATAACCGAGGTCGGAGAATGAGAAGTGTTCAAGCTCTGAAGACGTACCATCATGAGAAGCTTGGCGAAAAGTGTAAGGGCGACGGCTCCAAGGACCATCGGCCAGGAGACGGTGTCGAGCCACTTGGAGGACTCTGGCGTCGGAACGAAAAATTCATCCTTTGACGGGTCCCGGTGCTGCCGCCGCGCCCGCTCACGGTCGCGGATGCGCGCTCGCAGCAGGTCCCCCGGTCCGTCGCCAGCGGCAGCGCGGATCGGCCGTCCCGCCCGCACCAGCGACCGCAGCATCGATTTCGATCGGCCAAACCCTAACAAGGACGGCTGCAGATCCGTGAGACAGCGAGGGAGGAGGCTGGCGGAGGCGGAGTTCGGCCACGTTTGGGCTTCTTCACTGGGCCTTAAATCCGGCCCATGGAGAAAAGTGGCCTACCTTAGTGGAAAACATTTTCAAAAGAAAAGAATTTACAAACAAATATTTTACTCAGAAAATTGACTCTTAATATTATTTTTTTAAACTAATTATCACGGGTATTTGACCCCGTTTAATCATTAATGGCCGAACTCATAATTATTAAAAATTACAGATATTCATATTTATTCATATATTTTTCTTAAAAATTTAAATAATTTATTATTTTAAATGTGTTTTAAACGTACTTCACAATTTTACGCTCATATATTTAATGGGATAGGAAAATCTTTTTATATTCCAATCATTATATTATATCACGTGTAAAACACGTGTACGACATCAATACACCTCTCGATGCTCCCATAAATCTCATCTTCTCCCTCGAATTAGGGCATCATCCATCTCGCCTCTTTCAAATAAATCCGCCCTTTCTGCGATAACCTCAGGCGACTCCCTCTTTTCTCCTTCGGCACCCCAAAATTTGTCCAAATTGGTTGTCACTCAAGCCTGTTGATCGATGGGGAAGAGGAAGGAACGCCGTCTCGCGGCGATGAAGGCGGCGAGCCGGCGAGTAAAGCTCGATCTGTTCGCCGAGCCCTCCGGTATTCCTCCTCTCTATCTTCCTGTGAATCTCCTCTCTTCTCCTGTGTTGGATTTATATATATTAGTGGTTTTTAATTTTGAGTTGAGCATCACTTTGTTTTTTTTTTTTTTGAAAAAAATGGTTGGGGACTAAGTGATGGATCGAAGTTAGGGTTCTAGAGTGATTGCTAATTTGCTACATCTTTACCCAGACCTTCGATTTTTATTGCTCAGAAATCAGGAGCAAGCAAGATTTACCATGGATATCGGGTTCTTTGTCAAGGATTAATAGTGTTGACTAGTAAAAAATGGCTGGTTGTGCAGCACAAATAACTCTTATGTGTTGGATGCTGAATAACATATATTCCATTTTTATGAAAGTTTTTGTCTATAGAGAACAATTTCCAAAAGTTCCTAAGCGTGTTGCAACTTGCATTTAATATGCATTTTATGATTTTTATTTTTATCTTTATTGCCACTCGCGATACTTTTGCCTTGATGTTGTTTTGTAAGCATACTCTAGTACAAAATGGTTGCCATAATACTTTGTTTCACATTATAGCTTATTGTGCCTGCATTCTGCAGAACTTGTTTAAAATTTTGTTGGGCTATGTGATAGATTCATATGCCATATCATGATTTTGGCTTATGTTTTTTTTTTTTTGGAACAATTCCTTTCGATTATCTTCTAAATCAGCAAAGTGATTCTACAATGCTATAATGCTTGAGAAGCTTTTTCAGTTCTTTGATAAATTGCTATATTTGATATTCATCATGATTTCTGTTTGTAGGAGAAATGGTGACGAGTTCTGTACATGATGAAGTAGGAGAGGATCCAGATAAAGACTACCAAGCTGAGGTTCCCAATTCACCATCTTCTTCAGGTGGGTTTCACGAGTTCATTTTAATGGACTATGTAGAGAAGATATGCCACAGCATATTTTTGGTGGAAACTTGGAAATTTTATACACGCTTGTTGTATGCACCAAATGTCTGGTTCTGAGACTGTAGGGTGGCTGAGGTGTGGGAACATCATTAGTCATTCAGATCGGGCTGCCACAGGGGAATTGAATGACTCCCTACCTGTTATTATCCTTTGGCAGCATCTAGATGTGGAGGTTTGTATGTCTCTAGCTTTATTTGGTTTGTACTTGCTGACATGTGTTTTATGATTGTCAGGTGGTTGGATATTTATATATTTTTTCATTAAAATTATACTATTTCTATAACTACTAGCTTACTGCATAGCTAAAGGCTCAGTATTGTGTGTTTCAGGCATTTTCTTTAGCTTTATTTATTTATTTCCAAGATATTTTACTTGTTCATTCCATTTTCTCAGGTAAGAAGAAGGAAAATCCTTTGTCGTTACTTGAGCAGTATAGTGATGATGAATTGGATGAAGAGTCCAGCAAACATCCAATTCAGAGTGCTGAAGAGAATGTATCAATTGATCCTCTGATGCAGGTATTGTGATCCTTCCAGTTTGTCTAGTCTGCTCTTATGATCACACTGTAACATGGCAATTCACTATGTGCTGATATATCAGCCAGATCTGATGCTCAGTTTTTCCAATATGAAATGCTATTGCATGCATGGTGGTCATGTGTGTCATCTGGGGCATGATAACTGTTCTCGATACATGTGCTTGTGGGAGACATTTCTATGCTTCAAAATCATTAACTTTGTAATTGTATCCCTGTAGCACTATTTGTGCAGCATATAATGCACTGTTATGATATTTTTCTTTCTTCCTAGAATCTATTCTACTCATTCCACTAGTGTATTGAAAGTTCCATTTGTTGAGGAAAGCAATGAACAATCAAGATAATGTGAAAGTTGCTGACAAAAGTAATGTTTGTGTTTTTTTTTCCTTGTTCCTGTAGGGGGACGAGACTCTCCTTCATGTTAACTCATGTATAATATCTTGAAGTTTTGTTTTTATTAACTGTTATTTCTGCTAACTGTTAGTTATCAACAGGTTCAGGAAACTGTATCTGTAGATGTTATTACTGAAAACAAAACAAACGATGTAGATGATGCTGTTGGCCTTAATGATGGCCAATTGGGGAACACAAACAACATTGAGTCTAATGATACCATAGAAAGTGATATTGCTTCAGCTGCTGCTCAAGGTAGCAAAGGTGCTCCTGAAGGCCAACCGGTTCTTGATGCTTCTGGAATGCAAGTTGTTGGTGATTTGGCAGGAAGTTGGAAGGTTGTAATGCATGAGCAGAGCAATCAATATTATTATTGGAATACTGCCACAGGAGAGACTTCATGGGAGGTACCTCAGGGATTGTCATTTGAAGTTCCAACAAATGGTGTTAATCTTTCTTCCACTGTTGAAGGACAAATGAATTATCCTGTTCTTTTGCAAGCAAACATACCAGTTTCCAACATGCATGGTGGGATTAGTAGCAGCATAGAACCATATGGAACTTTGGAGATGATAAATACAGATGGACAGGTTGTATTTGCAGCTCAATTGACAAGCTTGAGCATATATGCTATAACTATATAAATCCGTGCTACTACATACTTTTGTTTTTTATCTAACTATTTTTTTTATAGAAACAGGCAACAAGCAGTGCTCTTTTAGACTATTCAAGGTCTTCTGTAGATCTGACAAGTTATGAAGCAGAACACGCCACAAAGATCAGTGAATTTTATGCAATGACAGATCTTCAGCCCGCTTCACTTGTGGAATATGCTCAAAATTTATTGCATAGACTGAAGACACTTCCTAGGTATGACTTGTGATTTCCTATTTTTATACTGTCTTTTTTTCCTGATATATGCGTATGTAACCATTTTATCAGATAATTTTTATTCTTGTCAGAAAGCTGATGTTTTGTGTTTCACAGTTGTGTCGATGGACATGAATGGATTGCAAAGGAGATTGAGTTGAGGATATCTGATTGTAAAGCACTTTCTTCATATGGTTCATCTCTGATTCCGTTCTGGTGGCATACTGAGACACAACTCAAGCAGCTAGAATCTGTCATTGCTGGTGCAGAAGTTTCTTCTATTCCTGATGAAAGTACTGTTGATAATGTAGGACCATCTAGAGTAGTTGTGGAGAATAATACTTTATATAATGGTGAAACCCGCTACTCCATTCCTGATATTGACACAAATGTCATGCAGACTGAGCCTGATATGAAAAAACCCGAAAATGAAGACACTGCATGCTTAGGATTCAATGGTGTGAGGACCAATATTTGTGAGGAAACTGTGAATTCCATATCCAAGGCTGAACTGCCCACTGAGGATGTTGATATGGATGTGGAGATGGAGGTGGATGACGAGACAGTTGCTTTTCATCCAACATATCTAACTACTGTGTCTCCTGTTCCAGTGGAACCAACTGGCCAGGTGGGTCCAGCTTCAGTAAGCCATCCTGATGAGCCTAATGTTCCACCACCTCCAGATGAAGAGTGGATCCCTCCCCCACCTCCTGATAATGAAGTAATTCCTCCACCTCCGCCAGAAGATCCACCTGAACCATCATGCCCTCCACCCTATGCTGATGTCTTGCCTCCGCCTCCCCAAGACCAGTATAGCTTGGGATATGTTCTTCCTTCGTACAATTATTATGCTCCTAATGGGAGTGAGGTGACAAACCTAAACTATTATATGCAAGGTGATGGATCCCAAATTGTTGAAGCTCCACAGCCATCTTATTATGAACCAGTAGTATCAAGCACTTATCCTGAAATCGCTGTGCATGTCAATCAAGTTGAACCCATGACATACTATGATGTTTCTGGTGGGCCTGTTTCACACATACCTGTTGTTTCTGGCACTGCATCAACTGGTTTTTATGTTGAAGCGAGCGCTGTAAGTTATGGTAGTGTCTCCTCATTGGATCAAGCAATTTCAGTTGGGCCTGCTATGGAATCTGCAAACAAATCCGTATTACCAGGAAAGCATGATTCTGATGTTTCTGCTGTTCTCAAAGAGACTAGTAAGAGCAGCCTATCAGTAATTTCTGATACATCTGGTATGCAAATTGCCAGCAAGGATTTAGTGAATGGAAGCACCATGGTTGCTCCTCCAGTTTCCAACAAAAATAAATCAAAAGGTTCTCACTTCTCAGTAACAATTTGATTGGTTAATTATAAATGTTGAATGTACATACATTGCTTGCCAAGTTCTCTTCCTCTTGTGCCTATAGTACCTAATGATATCATCTCGCTCAGTTTTACGTGCTAGGAAAGCCACTATTGCAGTTGCTCCAAGTTTGCGGTCTAATAAGAAGGTTTCCAGCTTGGTGGATAAAGTGAGTTTAAATGTGCACGAGTATATTGTGAGATAATTGAATGTAGATTGTGCTTTTTTTTGTGCCCTTTTGCATGTATGCATTTGCCTAACAATATAGTTGTCTGTCTCATCAGTGGAAGGCTGCAAAAGAGGAACTGCATGGGGAAGATGATGATGATGATGAACCTGTAGATGCTCTTGAATTTTTAGAAAAGAAACGTCAGAAGGAAATAAAGGTGTGCTTAATTTGCATTTACTGTTGTCTGTGTCTCTCTTCCCTTTCCTCTCCCCACCTCCTACCCACCCACACACACACATCCCTTGTCTCTCTTTCTCTCTTTGCAATTTGATGTTAATTGATTAGCGGGGGGCGAGCGTTTCGCCTTTTACCACCTTGATATTAATTGATTAATTTAAGCAGGAATGGCATGCCCGTCAGATTGCTACTGGAGAAGCTCAAGATAATGCAAATTTCCTTCCTTTAGGTGGTGACTGGTATGTTGTTTCTTAAGGCTTAGAACAAATTGCCTTGGTAAAGGCTGCACCAATGGAACTCCACAATTGCACAATTAATAAGATTATAGAAATTTTGAGGCTTCTATGTATCTTTTGTTGAATTTTGACGGCTTTATGCTTTAAGCCCGTTCCTTTGGAGTGAATACAATGTTGATATTTTTATTTTTATACAGCTTATCTGCCTTCTTTTACTGTTTGTGATTTTTGACACGAGCCTCATTCTAAAGTGATACAAACTTGAATTTCGTCATTGATTTCTCCCCCATTGTGCTTGTGTTGGTTGAAATTGTAACTGAATGAAAATATTTTATACAGGCGGGAACGCATTAAACGAAGGAGAGCTGAAGCTGCCAAATCTGATGTGGTTGAATCTGTTTCGGATGCAGCAACTGACAATGCAAAAAAGCTTCCTGATCTGACGGAACTGTCCAAAGATCTTCCTTCTGGTTGGCAGGTTTGTCCGCTCCACCTCATCTTGTTTCCTTTCTTCCTACTTTGGTTCTTAAACATTAAAAATTATATAGACATGACTTATATGTGCTGCAAAAAAGGGAAAAGGGGAAAAAAATACATTATTACATAGTAATTAATTGTAATCTCGAAATGTAATGAGATGGGTGTCAGTTAAGAGCTATGTTAGAAATTGCTCCATGACACGAGTTCCAAGTAACAGGAACCAATAACTATGTTTGAAACTGCTTTGATTATGTCTGTCTCTCCACTTTCGACCAAATTCATGAGCTTGTTTCTTTCAGTCGGTCAGCTATTGATGTGATTGTGTTTGTTGCAGGCGTATTGGGATGAATCCTCCAAGGAGGTGTACTACGGAAATAGCATCACTTCAGAAACCACATGGGTCAGGCCAACAAGATAATGTGAAACTAAAAATATAGCTTCTTTCCGTCTTTAATTTGCTTGATCAAGCCTTGTGCATGCGTGCAAACATGTACTCGATTCACTGTGTTAGGTAGCACTTAAACATCAACTTGTTCGTCATAGCGAAAAACCACATGGTACCTTGTAGCAGTGAAAATGGGTTACCTAAAATCTTATTCAATCTTGGTTGATGTTTAGAATTTTGATCCGTGAATGCCTATCCCAAAACTTTAATCTCAACTAAAGAGAAGTCATCATAAGCTTTATATATTTATATATTGCTCATGAAATCATTGCTTTGCATGTTTTCACTATTTTATTGTAGATATTACTAATTACTCCAATCCAAATTTGACTAAATCCAAGAGACAAAATACACCGAGGCAAGAATTTACTAATTGAAGACGACAACCTCTCCATTGGGACACATGCATTTGCTTGCTCGCATCACCATGTGAAATCCAAAGTTTTGTTGCGATTCAACCGCAATCATGGAGCCAAGCAAGAGAAATTAATCCAACATCAATAGATAGCAACACAAGTCATAAAATATTCCAAGCATAGCGACATATTTTCTTCCAATCCGGTTGAATCCATTCAAAATCATGCCCTACACTTTTATTAGATTTGACTCGAGGAATTAATATAAATTTATCCACGCATTATTTGAGGTTGCATTGCACAATAATTTTTCAAAATTAAAATATTTGATAATCAATAAAGTATAACTAGTAATATTATCTCTTTAAGTTTAGTTATGTTTGAATCAAGGTGGCACATAGTGCAACCTCCTTAAAGATTACTCGACTTTTTCTTATAATAGTTAGACTCTTATGACTAGCATTCAAACAATTGAAATCGACTACTTTCTAACTTCCACGTTGCAAAAAGTAATTTGAAACAAGAACAACATTGCCCCCCTGTTAAGGAAGCTTTTTCTCTCATCTTTGTCATATGAAAATGACATAAAATAACAAGACATGATTGAATTACTAAATAATATAAATTAACAAGTTCGTTAAACACGATTTATGAATTAATACCCGATAGAAAAAAACTATTATAATTGAGTTTTGACAAGATCAACCTAATGATCTAGAAATTATATATAATTTTTTAGTATAATTTCTTGACCAATTTTGATGTAATTTTCATCCATGCCCACCTAATTAAACCTACCCAATCTTATCTACTCTTCTTGTCCACCTACTTCTTAATTGCATGAACCAGGTGTCCAATGGTCACCTGTGGTCTTGCAGGCCACATTCTCAACACCATCCTATGAAATTGGGAACTCGTGTTACGCTGCCATTTGCTCACCTAATTAATAATTGAAAGGGAACCATCTTTATTTAATGCTATTTGACTCGTGTTACGCTGCCATCCCGCACGGAGAAGAGAAGAAAAAGAAAGAACGAAAAAACACGAACCTGACGTACACGTCAGGTATTCAGGTTGATTATCATCCACGATCGTATATTTAAAAATATACAGGATATTAAAATTATATATATATATATATAGATTTGATAATCTATCCATCTTATCTTGTATAACCATGTATACCTATTGAAGTAGCATAATCCTGATCACTGATCATATCACATATATTTTGATCAATGATGTACAAATGATCATCTCAACAGATGCCCATAATTATACAGAATAAAATGTATATGATACTATCCAATTTTCGTATCAGCCCGAAAGGAGCGACGCCCATGTAGTTAG
>JBBUKS010015411.1:0-11995 GCA_038050645.1 Hedychium gardnerianum | reverse complement strand
GCCTGTTAGCCGATGTATTATTCCGGCCTTCGAGCCGAGGTAGTGTTCCGGCATGTGAGCCGATGTATTATTCCGGCCTTCTAGCCGATGCAGTGTTCCGGCCTGTGAGCCGATGTATTATTCCGACCTTCGAGCCGAGGCAGTGTTCCGGCCTGTGAGCCGATGTATTATTCCGGCCTAGGAGCCGCTGTCGTGTTACGGCTTGTGAGCCGATGTATTGTTCCGGCTCCACGTCCGGCCCTTCGGTTTCGTGTCGGGCCCTCCGGTCTCGTGCCCTCTCCGGCCCTCTTATTCCGCGTCTGGCCCTCCGGCTTCTTACCGCGTCCGGCCTTCCGATTCCATGTTTCCTCCGGCCCTCCGGCTCCGCGTCCGGCCCTCCGGCCCCTGGCCGTCTTCGGCCCTTCGGCTCCGTTCCGCCTCCTGCCTATCCGGCCACGACCCTTCTACGGCCCGCTATTGCGGGCCTGGTATGAGTTTACATTCAGTCTTTACATATCTCATTACAGTACTATTTATCTGTTCATATACTCCGTCAGATATTGACTTGAGCGTCGGAGGATCGAAGGCCGGGCCAACCCGGTCTTCGTCCTAACCTTCGTTGCTCTTTTACTCCTCGCAGGCCATTCCGCTAGGTCTATTTTTCTCCTGATTGCGATGACTCCGTCAACACAGATGACAACGCACCGGTGGCTCGTCCGTCCGAGGTCTCGGCGCAGGAACAACAACAATATACAATTCACATTTCAACATATCCTATTTAACATTCAAACTAAATCCACAATCATACAAGTCAAACAAACATATCCAAAATGAAATCATATCAAAACACTTTCAACACATATGAAATTCATACAAGTCATATTCATACAACCAAAAATATCTAACATTCTCCCAAGTTCAACAATAAGTCATCATATGTCATACACAACATGTCAATAAATCATTGTTCTCTTCTTACTTGGCAGACACTACTGCCTTCTCCTTCCATTCTTCTTCTTTTCCTGCATCCAAACAAAGAAACAAAAAGTATCAATTATATCAAGAAAGAAAATTGTATAAACTAACACAAATTTAATGTAAGACTTACTTCCTTGGCCTCATCAACCCTCAACCCTGTTCGAAATGGATTAATAGTATTAATCAAAGATACAAAAATAAAGGGTTCACAATCAAATAATAAAAGTTTAAAAATACTAATTCTAAGACAAATAACATTCATACATAACAAAGTCTGAAGAATCATCGCCATCACTATCATCATCGTCGTCGTCACCATCACCATAACTGGGAGTCATCTGACTTGGAGCGGAGCCTAACTGAAGATGTCGTATTATGAGGTCTTGTTGCCGACGCATTTCTCTCATTTTTCGATCCTTTTCCATTATTATGCCCTTCAAATTGCTAACCTCTTCAGTTAAGCTATTTATTTGTGTTGTTACTGCTGGTCGAGTGGAAGAAGATGTACGAGTGGGAGCGTGGGTTCTACTCAAAGAACTCATTCCCAATATCCTTCCTCCTTTCAGTCCCCCACTCGCCTCCAGCCATAAATTTAAATTATTATCAACAGATAACTCAAATCCCTCATTATCATCATTAACACCTAAACTTCTCTGTGCTAGCTCTAGCTCATCATATTTCTCTTGTATTATCATGAGAAAAATTTAATTAAATCTACACTAACTAATAGATATAAGTTATAAATTAAGATCCAAGATTAATTCAAACCTTAATTGCTTTAGCTCTTTCCTCGCTTCAAGTTTTGTCTTTTTTTTGAAATGTGCGGGTGAAAGTATTTATAAATAATAGCTTCCGCCTCATTTCCTTGGTCTAAAAAAATATGGTCAGAAATAATCTAATAGTTTGAAATAGATTAAAAAAAGTGGGAGAGTTAAAAAAGTATCAATCTGTGTGCATGCTCATCGATATTGATAGAGCCTCCCGCATATGTTGCAGAGGAGTCTCCAGAATTATAAGCTTGATTTATTTTATTCTATTGACTCCTTTGTTTTTTTTCTTGGTTGCCCAAATATTGGAGATCCTAGTCTAATTTTTCTCGGTGACACAAGGTGATTTCCCCCCCCCCCCCCCTAATCTTAGCATAATTCAGTATATGCCGGATATTATCGCTATATTTTTTCTTGAAAACCCTCTTTATTTCCAACTCTTCAGTAGGGTCCCAAGTGCATGACTACTGTAATAGAAAAAATTGATTATATATTCATTTTTATTTCATATATAAAATGAAGAGGATATACCCTAAAATCACTCCATCAGGGCTCTTTTGTGGCTGCTGGAGTGCTTGTATATATCATTAAATCCTCTCTCCAATGGTTATTTACGATTCTATTAATCTCGTGAATAATGCGTATAGAATTTTTAAACCTATCATAAAGTTACAAACAAACAATGTTAAATAATTAAGATAGTTGAAAAAAATAAAATATTTTGTCTTTAGTACTTATGAAACTCCATAGGGGACTATACACGCTCGAGTCTCTTGCATCTCTGTAACCAAGTGTTTTGCGGGTATTGGCGACTAGAGTGGCGAAGGTACAGGCGAAGGTGCTGTCAATCAAAATTCAAAATTAGGATAGTAAATAAAAATTGGATGCATATTGAAGACCATGAAAACACTTACAATATGCATAATGAAGATCAGAGAGTGCGCAAAACCTGCGACGACAAGATGTCACCTCTAATGACCTATAGAAAATAATACTGAGCATTAACATATAAAATATATAAATTTAAGAATGAGACAGTAAATAGACAACTAATTGAGTTTATAGTTATGAAAATTTACAGATTAAAACTAAATTTACTTGTAAAAAAAACTTACTCATCATCAAAAATCAAATTCTTCATTATCATTGTCATTCTCATCCTCGTCCTCATCCTCGTCCTCCTCATTATCATCATAATCATCATCATTCTCATGAATTTCACTTGCATCTACATTTATTACTACTCCACTAGGATCTCATAACGTTGGAATAATATATTCCTAGGTCTGAAAAGTATTTGCAACTTTCTCTTATTGATATACAATGTCTTCCCAATGTTTTTCAAATTTTTTTCGTGCTTTCGTTTTACAAACAACCCACTAATCAATTTTGTCTCATTGCAAACTAGGATATGAATCATAGAATATTTGAATCGCTTGTTGTGCCAACACAAATGACTCATATTTTTTATACAATCTCTTATGATTTATTTCAACCAAATTATACTGTGGATGCACCTTCATTCCTCTGATAGGGTCAAACCATCGACACATAAATAAAGTAACTCATATTTCTGGGTCAGGGTATTCTACCTCTATAATTTCATTCAGCAAATCATAAAAATCATTGTTTGCACCTCCATCATTGGATGATTGAACACAAATCTCACTATTCATTATAGACTTCCCCATTCCATATTCTTGAATATGAAAATTATATCCATTTATAAAATATATCAGCCAAGTGTGTACCATTACTTTTGAACCCCACGATAGATGGATTAACAATTCTTACTGAACATGAGTTTGATTATTATGTACATAAAGTCAAATAAATATGTTTAAAAGTTAAGATATCTATAAACAAAATTTAGATTGTCTACTTACATATGATTTGAACCAAGGTGTACTTTTTTATCGCAGAAGCGATTAAACATTTCAGAATTTAAGTTTTAGAAAATCCTACCATAAAAAAAATTATAATACAAAAAATTTACGACATAAGAAATAAAAAAATAAAAAAGATACTAACTCAAAATATGATGTTACTTCTGGATAATTTAGTAAAATATATGTGTGGGCTATCCGTCATTTTTGACTAGTTAAGTATCTCTGCTTACATGATCCACTTGGTCAACCATAATCGTTAAAAATTAAGAATGAGTTCAAATTGAGATCAATAGGACCCTCATCATTTTTTTTCCGATTTCCATCTTTTGCTCTGAACGTGAGACTCAAAATAATATGATCAAAAGTTGTTACTTCCTCTACAATATATGCATTAACAATAGAGGCTTCAACACGTACCTTATTTTTTATTTTTTTCTTCAAATGATATAGGATTCTGATTGTAATATAACAAAATGGATTAGATATTAATATATAATAAATTTAGTCAATTTTTATGCATTCATAACGAATTATAGAAAATAAAAAATTTATCTTTCAAATGGATACATCCATAAAAAATGGACAAAACCTCCAAATTTGGCCTCATATGACGAGTGAACCAAAGTATGTTTCATGGAATCAAAAAATGATGGTGAAAATATCCTTTCTAAATTACACAAAATGATTATAATATCTCTCTCTAACGTCTCCATGTGTGAAAGTGTCAAAACTGTTGAACAAATATCATGAAGGAAAATGCTTAACTCCGTATTATCACCCCAAACAAAATTTGTTAAGAGTTCCTTAAAAACAATAGGAATTAGTCTTTCCATGATTATATGACAATCATGACTTTTCAAATCAATCAATTTGCATTCTTTCATATCGACACATCTCCCAAGATTAGAGACATAACAATCAAAAAATATTAATGATTTCAGCTATTCACAAACAACACGTCTCTGATTCTTATTCAATGTATAAACTGTTTTTGGCTTTTGGTCCCATACTACTTTCATCGGTAGTTTACAAAGGAGTCATATATCTTTTCTTGCATTTAGATTGTCTTTCATTTTTTTGGCGATATCCATCACTGTATTTATTAGATTATCAAAAATATTATTCTCAATATGCATTAAATCGAGATTATGATCAAAAGACTCTTCCAATATGGTAAATCCCAAAATATACTTTGTTTAGTCAATTTATGTGTACTTTCATATTCGTATGTTGTACCATATGACTCTTCTATAATAGATGAAAAGTTAAGCATTCTTTACCAAATCTGTTCACCTATTAATCTCAATGCGGAGGTGTTCTTTCAATTCTATTCTTAGTGAATTCTTCTTTATTCCTTATGAAATTATGATTTGGTGGTAAACATTATCTATGACAATCAAAATAACTCGACAATAAAAATTCCCATGTTTGAATCTGATTGACTTTGATATTTCCATACATATTAGGCATCCTAAGATCCCAATGGCACTCTAACCCGAGATAGCATACCATAAGCCAAAAAGTCATTTATGGTCCAAAGAAGAGCAACCTTCATTATAAACATCTAATTAGTATAAACATCGTATGTAGGAAAAACTTCATCCTATAGTTGTTTTAGCTCTGCAATCAGTTGTTGCATATAAACATCTATTAACTTCTTTGGATTTTGCGGGCGAGACAGAACCAATGTTAAAAACATATAGGGTGTTTTCATGCACATCTCAGGTGGAAGATTATATGGAGTTAAGATAACTGACCAACAAGAATAATTTCTTCCTAATTTTCCAAATGGAGCAAATCCATCAGCACATAGACCTAACCGAATGTTTCAAGTCTCCTTCACAAATTTCATATATGTTCTAAATTTTTCCACGTCTCTGCATCTGATGGATGACACATTAGCCTCTCTTCTGTTTAATGATTTGCATGTCAAATCATGTGTTCATCAATGACCTTTGATGCATAAAGACTTTGTAACCTAGGATTTAAAGACAAATAAAATAACTAAGTGTATGATTTACGTCGTTGGTGTGATGCCTTTAGGTGGGTCCACCAAGTTTCACTTGGTTTTCGTATTTGAAATCCATCTCCAATTTCATGGTATTCAACTATGATTCTCTTTCTGAACTTTTCATAACTTCTTCATAACTAGTAGGCTCCTCATCCTCAATGAGTAACACGTCTTTTGATTCACTTATGAGAAATATCTCTCAGAAATTAGACATGCCCTACTAGATCTACGAAGTGGTGGTGTATCAACAGGTTCAGCCATTATCTCATTCCTATGAGCAATAGGCTGTGGGTCTTAATTAGGCGTCGTTTTTGTGTCTATTGGAGACTCTTGAACTAACCTTAGTTCAACCTCACTCCCACTGTTTTCCTGAAAGAGAAACTCATTCTATAGGAATACAATATGCCTTGTAATAAACACCTTTTGTTCCAAGGGATGATAGAATTGATAACCCTTAGTTTCCTTAGGATAACTAATAAATAGACACTTATCAAACTTAGCATCTAGCTATACAATCCTCTTCACATAAGCAAGATAACCCCATATTTTCAAATAAGATAAATGAGATTTCTTACTAGTCCATATCTCAAATAGAGTAATAGAGAAGTCAGGACTCTGTTTAGAAAGTAAACAGCTGTCTCAACTGCGTAACCCCAAAATCCTTTGGGAAGACTTGCTTAATTTATCATCAACCTAACCATGTCCAACAAGGTTCGGTTTCAATGCTATGATATGTAAGGCGGAGTCCTTTGAGACAATATCCCATTGTCCCTGAGATAATCTTGAAACGCTTGGCTTAAGTATTCACCACCTTGATCTAATCAAAGTATTTTAATATTTTTACCAAGTTGTTTCTCTACTTCATGTCTAAATTCTTTGAATTTTTCAAAGGATTTAGACTTGTATCTCAATAGATACCCAAATCATGAGTGATCATCGATGAAGGTGATGAAATAGCTATAACCTCCTCGTCCATGAGTTGACATGGGTCCACATACATCGGTATGTATAAGGCCAAATATGTCATTTTCTCGTTCACCTTTTCCCTTAAAAGGTAACTTAGTCATCTTGTCTCTTAAGCATGTATCAAATGAATCTAATTCAAATGATTCCAAAATCCCACACTTGTGTAATTCGGACATGCATTTCTTACTTATATGGCCAAGGCTATCTATAATGCCACTTGTAGAAAGTTAATTGATTATCTAATCGTCTACTATTGTTTAGCTCACTTATGTCATTATATATATGTGAGACACACCCGATATACAATACCTAAGTATTTAAAGAAATAGTATGAGATTCAATCTCGAAGATATCTGAAGGAGATAGGGCATAATCTTGTCATTTCTTCTCCAATGTCTCATTTTACCATAATGATAACATGAGCCCTTTGAAGCCAGTTCTTCTTTTTTAGCCTTGAGAACAATTCTTAAGTTTCGAAGCCAATCCAAGAAGTTCAGCCCGGTCAGTTTTGTTTATTTCCAAAGTTGAGCATAAATGTAAATAAAGCATTCTAATCCTAATAAACTTGAAATACACAATCGAACAAACATAAGAGAGATGTTTTTACTATGTTCATGTAAACAATTTATATACACATATCAATTCCACTTATTTATCGAATTCAAGAGCCCTTACTTTGAATTCGGGAAATCATAGGTTTTCTCCAAGTGGGTTGATATCCACCATAGATATGAACAACCTTGGAGTGAGTCCAATAAGTCATTCTTAGTTATAGTGGTAGGTGTCAAGTATACCGATTACATATCACACATATGTAACTATTATATTATGTTATCAACTAATTGACATTGGCATAAACATGGGGTTGTTAACTCATTAACACATGTACATCATATGTATATCGCCCAATATCACCTCTATCCATATTGACCTTGGAGTGAGTCAAACAAATCAACGCTTCAAGTTAAAATCAACCCATTAATCATGAGATAATATCTCAATGATTTGAACATATTTAATTTCAGGTTGAGCTTGGAGTGAGTTCAAATGAGAAATCAAACTCTAGTTCTTACCATATTAATGGAAGGTGTAGTTTTAATATTTTCGTAAGGGATTTAGGTCTCATCCTTTTTCCATGCAAATATTTAAACTATCTACATGAAATCATATGGCATAATCATGACATAAATTATGACATCTATCATGACATAAATCATGGCATTAATTATGACATTCAATCATGGCATAGTTGTTATTAATTAGGAAATCAAATATTATAAAGGATATAGTTTCCATAAACCAAAATTCCTTAATTAGACTAAGAAATAATTTTTCAAGTTAGGAAGTTCCTAATTAAATTAGGAAATAATTTTCAAAATTGGACTTCCTTAGGATTTTTTTTCCAAAATAGGTTTTCCTAACAAATTAGGAAATATAAAATATTTTCCAAGATTGGATTTCCTAACAAATTATGAAATATTTTCTAAGATTGTAATTCCTAACAAATTAGGAAATAAATTCCAAAATTAGATTTCTTAACAAATTAGGAAACTCTTTTCAAGATTGGACTTTCCTAAAAAAACTCTTTCCAAAATTGGATTTTTACATTTAGGAAATAATATCAAAAATTGAAAATTTTCATATCAGATTAGGAAACAATTTATGTATCCAAATTTTCCTAAATTTTTATAAATGACATTTACGACAATCTACGCATGATAACACAGATCTACGATCTATGTCGACATCCAAGTGGCTTTGATACCACTGTTGGGTTTCAAGATTCGTATTTTTAAAAAATAATAATAAACAAACAACGAAAGCGAAATAATTTCTTAAATTATTATAGCACACGCATCACACACATACATGATACACACATGCACTAGACATAACCATAGATCAAAATAACTTCGTTAGAAGATATACCTGCGAGTTCGTAATCGAACCTAGTAGAGAGTGTTTGCTAGCCTCGCAAGGATAACCTCTTTCAGAATCAATGAGCAACCTTTTGAAAGATTGCCTCTATCGATATTCATGCTGAGATATCGTCAAGATGACTTCACTAAGCCATGAGTTTTCGTCTCCATTTTGGTATTAGACAAATAAGGGAGACAATGGATCCGAGAGAGAGAGACTTGGCTCATCTTTGTGCCCAGTGGTGAGGGCAACTCGGTGGTACAAAGATAGGGAAACAAGCAACGAAGAAGTTGATGTCTAGTCCAGAAAGAGTTGTTGTCCAGCCTTGTTATTCATTGTCCGACATCCACGAAGATGCTGCTAATAAGGGGCAATGTACCTCGAGGCGTCGGGATTTCGGTAGCAATGTTTGCTTGCTGGAATGAAGCTCGGAGGAGGCCGGAACATGAGTGAATAGTGGCTAAATAACAGTTGAACAGATTCTATCCTATCCAAAAAAAACCTACTTTCTGAGGTTTTCCTCGTTGTTCGGCTTCCATGAAGTTGTTGTCAATGAGGGATAACGTACCCCTAGGTGTCGAGATTCTAGTAGCAATGTTTGCTCACCCAACGGAGGTCAGAAGAGGTTAAAAAGAGGGGCTGGGCGCTGGCGAACAAAATTTGTTTGTAGGTTCTCCTTGCATAGGCATCTGTCCTTCACCAGAGGGGATGTCCTCCAGCATCCTTTTGGCCGACAGTGAACTGCTGGACGGGGGGAGGTGGTGGCCATAGGTGGTGGCCGATGATGGAGCTTGTGGTAGCATTTCAAGAAGCCAGCGGCTCATTGGGTGTGGGCAGTGGCAAGAGGAGAGGAAGAGAGAAAGGGATTAAAAATTTAATCTTTAGGTTTCTCATCCAAGAGCAATTATTTCTTTGCTTATGGAGGGGTATTTTATACACCTCCTAACAATGACTTGGTGAACAAGTCATCTCCCAAACCCAAAGCCCAATAGCAAATATGATCCATTACCATCAAGCCATGGTTTTGCTCAAGACCAAACCATATTGGTTCAAAACCAAAACACTAAACCTCTTTTAATATAAACCAAGCCAATTTGGTTTATAACTAAACCAAAGAGGTCCAATTTGTCTTCAAAAGACATGGCTCATCCGTGCTTCTTTTATGACAAAGATCTTTCCATATTTGTCTTTGTCTGGTCCAATCAGACTTAGTCTCTCTTGAGCCGAGAATCCAATTCTCAAACTCGTTTTAAGTCTTTCACTCGTAGTGAGTGTGACCCAATAGGTTTTTAGTTTATGTTGGCTATCTATAATTAACCATTAATTATGGATCGATCATGAGTAGTACCTAGTAGTATATCACGATCCCCAATTAACCAAAAAATCATAGTTGATTCTAGAACCACTTCTGAACTCATCTTATACCCGCTTGGTTCAGGACATAATCAATGTGTCAGTCTCCATTAGGCTGACTATGTCACACTTAGCCCAAGTAGTAGTTCCTTGTCCTGTGAATTCAAATTACTCAAACACATTGTCCAAGAAGACTATTCTCTTGACATGCTCTACTTTAGCCAAAGACTTACGAGTAATAATCTTGACAAGTGGCCATGGGGTATACTTCTCCTTATGCAAGGAGCGGTGAATCCTCTATGGGCTATTCAAACATCTTTGGGAACTTCAAACTTACTCCCAATTATCTTGGGTCCACACCTCCAAGGAGATGCTTATTTAAGATCTCAAAGTATAAGTCTCCATGACCAAAATAACTTGAATACCTCAAATCAAAGGAAATATGCACTTATGCTGCAATGAGATCTTCATTGTCATATCCATATATGTGAAGAACCATATGAAGTCTCATGGCAGGTCACTCCAATGAATTGGTCACTTTTAACCAGCATCCACGTTTAACTCTTGACATCCAAATGTCTTTAGCCAGTGAAAAATAACTGCTTGGATGAACCAAGGAGTATAACACGTGCTAATCTTTCAAAATCGATGATGTCCGAGCTCATCAATTCAATGACTAGGAAATGTTACAATATATTCATAATTGCACATGTAAATGCTCACTAGTTATGATTCAATTACAAGTTCTTTCATGCTATGAATTGTATTATAAACATTTAGTAAATGAGTTTAAGATCCAATCATACACATAAAGAATGTGCACTCAAATAGTGAATCATTTATTTATCCAATAAATAATAGATATCAAAAGGTGATTGCCTTAGAACATCTTTCAAATATAATATACTCTCACTAAGCCTAATGTCAATCGTCATGGTATCCAATACCATGGGCCTCTACTTGACTCTCAAACGTATTTTGAGGTAGAGGTTTCATCAAAAGATTATGATGTGTGTAGATTATATATATTTGTATGCATTATTTGACGCACATCTACTTATATTTCATGAGCATAATTTATAGTTATTGCACCTTATTTCATTATTAGAGCAAACTTATACTCTTTTAATTCGGAGAACTTCTCTTTGTGTGTTTTCATTGACATGACATGATTTGGAGTGAAAACAGAACAAAAATTAACATTGGAGCAGCAAAGGAGAGCCCCAGTAACCAGTTCGTGCCTTAGGTCCACCATGATCGTGCCTCATAGGCACGGCCGTGCCTCAGCCTCAGCAGGACCTAAGGCCACGGTCATGCCCAGAGACACAGCCGTGTGAGTTTCCCTCTCAAATAGGGGGATCCACGCACTGTCGTGCCTTGCCTCCATTGTTTCCTCAACACACGGCCATGCCATCCAGGCATAGTCGTGCCTCTAGATAATTGAACATCAATCCATGACCATGCTTCTAAGGCACGGTCGTGTGAGCTGGAAAACAGAGGTCATGTCGGATTCTGAACAGATTGCATATCAAAAGTAAAATGGGCATAACTTTTAACACAGTTGGAGTTTAGAGATGATTCAAATTCCAAAATGTAGATAACTTCAAGTTATACAACTTTTCTTCATAGTGAAATAGAAGATAATCACATCTAGGCCATGTTAAAAGGCATGGCCGTGCCTCCCGTGTTAGCTCATCCACCCAGACTTGCAGACCAAACTTTAAACCATTATAACTTTCGACTCGGTTAGAGTTTTGGGCCGAATCAACTCTCAAATTAAATATAATTTTAAGGGATACAACTTTTGTTCAGACTTTAACTTGAGATAAGGTGATATAATAGGTGAAAAACCTATTTTTACGGAGCCCAATAAATCTGCCAGATCTGACCATTTGGGGGAGGTATAAAAGGTCAAGAAAACCCTTGCTTAGACCATCTTGGGTTTGGGACTTCGTCCCTCTCCTTGGGGAAGGGTTCTCCCCTTAGGGGTTCCATCTCCATCCTCCTCCGGAGCAAGGAGACACATCCGAGAAGACCGACAACACATTGATAAGTATTTCTTCCTCTCTACTACTCTTTGGATTATAAGAATGCTTCATTTATTGTCTCTTGGTTGTATTTCCTTCTCTATG
>JBBUKS010015381.1:0-11995 GCA_038050645.1 Hedychium gardnerianum | reverse complement strand
GGATTATGATTGTTAGTATGTATGGATTGTGTTTGTAAGAATTGGATTGTGATTATGAGTTTGTATATGTATGAATTGGATTGTGTTGGTATAATTTAGATTGTGAGTTTGTATATGTCTAAATTGTATTGTTGTGTATTGGATTTGTATGTATTATTTGTGTTTGTATCACTATCATCTATGATGGTTGACATTGATATGATAATTATAAACAGGGTGCATCCCGAATATAAAGATATCCTATTAATTATTCTTTTGTTTCCTATGAAATTACCATTCCGTTAGAAAATATCGATGCAAATACTATTAGGTTTACGATACATTACCGACAAAATTACAATTTCCGTTGGTAATTCCCGATGGAATTATCATTTTGGGTTGGGAGTTTCTGACGGAATTATAATTTTCGTCGGTAATTCACCACGGAAGTACCATTTTTCGTCGGAGATTTACCGACGAAAATTATTGTTCCGTCGGAGATGAAGATAACAAAACTCCGACGGGAAGTGTGTTTCCATTGGGATATACCGACGGAAACATCTTTTCTATCGGTAAGTCCCGACTGGATCACCTGTTCCATCGAGAAATCCCGACGGAAACATATTTCCGTCGAAGATTCCCGACGAAAACATCTTTCCATCAGGATTTCCCGACGGAATAGATTGTTCTATCGGTAACCTCTAAATATTCAAAAATTTACTTTGTCATACCGACGGATTAATGGTTCCGTCGGAGATTATCGACAAAATACATGGTTCCGTCAGTGAATTTTAACTACGGAATTTGCATTCCGTCAATAAATTTTAGCTACGGAATTTTTTTCTGTCGAAAATTTCCGACGGAATACAAATTCTATCGGAAATTTCCGTCTACGACCCAATAAATTTTGATGTCTTAGGTTTAGTCGTTATTCCATCGGTAGTGTGGCATACCGACGGAATATCGATTGAAAATTCACTTGGTATACGTATATTTTTTTTGTAGTGCGACTTGACACTCTTCTACTCGGCGGCACTCGGAACACTCAACTGATTTGGCACTGTGCTACTCGGCCGACTCTTCTATTCATCCGACTTAGTAGTCGGGTGACATAACTCGGCAACCCGCTCAGGTATTTGGCGACTTGGACAAGTCGATAATCATCAATCGGATGACATTTCGACTCGAACTCGGTACTCCATTTCTCACTCTGATTTGCTCGGCCCACCTACTGACAATTTAAAATTATCAATTCAAATCATCTAACAGATAAAACTAATTTTAATTCTATAATTTCAAATTTAAATTATCCTCCGTAATCGTCGACAACAAAATTCTACAACATAGTTCACTCGCTCCCAGCTCCAAAAGATAGGAGAGAAAGGATCGTCGTGCTGTGTGCGATCCTTTTTAACAATTTTCCAACAGGAACACGAAGAACACGCATGCATGCAGGTTGACGTTGAATGCGTGAGGGTTGACTAAGGCATATTCCAAGCTGCAACTAAATTCTTGAGCGTTTTGGAAGGGATAATATACAATAAAGAGTAAATTACATGCGGATATCTAGGGTGTAAATGAATATAACGTTAGGAATAAGTTTGATATTCAATTTTAATAATAATTTATTTATATCTTATATCTGTTTAATATATATCCGATCAATTAGATGAATGAGTAAATTATATACGGATATACAGGGGTGTAAATGAATATAATATTAGTGGATAAATTTAATATTCGATTTTAATAATAACTTATTTATAATTTATATCATAATAAAGTGATTACGTTTCGTTTTTAAATTATGTAAAAAAAAATATAAATTTAATTTATAATCGATTGTCAAATAATTTTAGAATTTTTTTTAAAAAAATATGTATTATCCATTAACTAATTAAATATCCCCGTATGAATTAAAAGAATAACGTCGGAACTGAAATGATCGGTCAGATCTCATGAAAAAATTTTATCGGTCATCAGAACAAATCGAGGAGTACTAATAGAGATTCATCCAAATGACCAACATTCTTAAGTTTACTTGTTATTGAAAGAAAAATTTTTTACGATATATCGTAACTGAAATTCAAATCTTAAAATTTTAAATTATTTATTAAAAAATTTAATCATTATACTATTACGTCGAGATTGGAAGAGTAAAAATCAAGTAAGTTGATCAAATGAATACATCATGGATTAAATTAGCTAACTAGACGACCCAGCAATGATACTAATTTTCTACAGGACTCATCTGGCGTTGAACGACGACTTGCATGCACCCATGGTCTTGAGTCTACGACTGACTTCACTCGATGTATATTAATTTATTTTCCCCTGTAATATAATTAATTTAATTAATTGCCGTCGTCTTTGACGGTCTGACCCAAACTTGAGGCTGGTCTCCGTGCCGAGTTTCGGTAACGAGTGGTTATGATTACCGGAGACGTCGCCGTTGATTTGGAAAAACATCACGAAGGTGAATTAATGATCCAAATTTTTGAGACGACTGAGTCAGGTGCATGGTGGTGTAAATCTTATCTTATTTATTTATGATAATTCAGGTGTGAATCTTCGATCTAATCCATTTGAAAGATGAACGATTTAATTTTATAAATTATTATTAAATAAATTTAGAAATATAAATAATTTTTAATAGAATCATGAGTATTTAGAAAATTATTTAAGTATTTTACCATTGCGCTATAATTGGATGGGTATAGATCTTATCTTATGAAACTTATATTTTGTGCTTGATTTATTTAGATTTAGTTTGAAAGTTCTTTGTTTATAAGTTTTATAAGAAATTTATTATCGAATGTGATTTATAAATTCTATTCATAAATAACATATGTATATTAAAATTTAAATATTTAACTGAATGAGTTGTTAAATTTACTCATTTAATTAATTTGTTGTATATTAAATTTAACGGCAATTATATTTACCAAAGTGTGTAGGTGATTTTGTGTTTTTTACATTTCGCATATGTGATTTTTAATTGTCCAAACAACGTAGACTCGCTTAGTTCATTTATCATTTTATGTTTCTCCATCTTACTTTTTACTGTTCATCCGAAAATAACATCATCGAAAATGAACAACAGCAACCACGGAATCAGCAACATTGTGTTATTGATTTTCAAATAATCAACAACACCTGTGTTAAATGATTGAGATTAAATTTATCAACGAATCTAATTCTCTTTGACACAGAATCTATCTATATCATCATCATCGTCACCGTCGGGAGGCAGATGGCTCGACCGCGATGGTCAACCAACGATGGGAATTAAACACATGTCTTGTGTTTGACGCATTGTCGCATGGGAAATAGATCAAAATCACATAGGTTTTCTGTAAATTTGAATGAGCAAGGCTGAGAATGAAGCAGAAGCTCAGCAGTTTACTACACGTCATTGATCACAAAAATGATAGTCCTTTTCTCCACCTCCATATGATGAAAATGAACTGAGCGCAGTTGACGTTGTGTTTAAATTATACAACATGCAATTGAGCAGTATTTGTTGTGTCGCTAGTTTCCAGAAATCATTCCCGTGTTGCTAATTTTCGAAATCAACAACACGTGTTGTTGATTTTCACAGGGATGATTTTCAAAGTTTGTCACTAAGCTTTGTTGTTGATATTAAGAAATCAACAACAATGTGTTGATAATCTTAAGAAATCAATAATAACGTGTTGTTGATTTTCAGAAATCAACAACATGTTGCTAATTTTTAGATACCAGGAATATGTTGCTGACTTAAACTTTGAGAGATTATAACTTTTGACTCGAATTGAATCACGGGACGCATAATATATCAAATCAAAGATCTCACACAGAAATCTCACAATTTATGATCTCTCAAAATTTAAGTCAGCAACACGTTATTCATAGTCAGCAACACGTTATTAATAGTCAGCAATACGTTATTAATTTATGAAAATCAGCAACACATTATTATTGATTTCTAAAAATCAACAACATGTTGTTGAAAATCAACAGCAAAGTGACAAAAATGGCTGATAAATCTAGAACTTCTTACTTTGTTGTCGATATTAAGAAACCAATAACAATGTGATGTTGATTTTCAGAAACTAGCAATAACGTGTTGCTGATTTTCAAAAACTACGTGTTGCTAACTTAAACTTTGAGAGATCATACCTTTTGACTCGGATTGAATTACGTGACGCACAATATATCAAATCGAATATCACTTATTGATTTATGAAAATCAACACACATTGTTGTTGATTTACGTTGTTGCAGGTTTCTTATGATCAACAACAAAGCTAAAAGTATAGGTCCATAGCTACTTTTGAGATAAAAATAGTTGATGGACCTAGAGATATCCAAATGATTACAAACAAAGTCTTATGTACTCGGCTAAGTCTATTAATACACTCATGTCGTCAAACATCAATGTGATACAATGTATTTAACCCAGATTTTTTTCCAATTCATTCTCGACATTAGAAATGAAATTGGAAGCTCACTATAAATGGTATGATGATGATACTCACTATCTGACATCACAAGTAACTTCAAAAAACTCCTCTATGTCAAGCAAAATTTAATTTTTTATTTTAAAAATATCTTAGGTCCATCAGCTACTTTTAGGACAAAAGTGATTGATGGACCTAGAGATATCCCAATAATTTCAAATAAAGTCTAATATACTTGGATAAGTCTCCTTAATATACTCATACCGTCAAACAACAATGAGATATAATGTATTCAACCCAATTTTTTTTCCAACTCGTTCTCAACATTATAAAAAGAATTAATTTACAATTATCATACCATAAAATTATAATAAAATATTATAAATATTTCTCTTCAAAATCTACAACAAACTCATCTTTCTTGCGATTATATTGGTTAGGAAGACTAAAGCTCTCCATATCATCCAATAAAAAATTAAGTTATCCAATCTTTTTAAGTATCCTAAATGACTTTCTGTAATAAGATAGCTTAAGTGATTCTCCTTGGTATGTCATTCCAAAGATCAAACCTAAAAAAATAGAAAAATAATGAAATCATAAAGAATCTAGAAATAATTTACTAGAAAAATAAATAATTAATATAAGAAAAACTTTAAAAAATAGAAATTAGAATGCTAATTAGCATATGGAAGATTAATTATTTTCTTTGATATGAATATTATAATAGATAAATTTTTTGAGAATTATATACATTTTAATTAAGACAAGTAGAATTTATTATTTACATGTTAAATTACTGAAGTAATGAAGAACTAGTGGCATGAATTCATAATATAAATTTAGTATGTATATTATATACTATTAAGTAAGTCTGATCAAATATATATAATATAGTCTTATTTTTTTTCTCTAAAAAATTTATTCTCTCATTCATCCTCCTTTCTCTCTGTCCTGATGATTTTCATTCATCATCGTCTGTCTTGACATTTCATCAAACAACTACCGGTTAAAAAAAATAGAGTCATCATAAACCATACAAAGTTCACATCTTTAATCCGAAATCAAAATTTTACTTTGCCACCAGAAACGCACCAACACTTCTATGACTGAAGTCACCCTCCAGCCAATAATCGACGAAATCAGTCTCATCCTCCAGAAGTACTCATTTTCCTCCTCTTATGGTCGACTTCTCCGACTCGTCGGGCTTTATCTCTGACACTAACAAAAAACTCAAAAAAAGAGATCAAACGCTAAAAAAATAAAATTAAAAAATGCAACACAATGGCGTAAGGATCATGAAAAGAGAGTGAATAGAATTGGGATGGAATGATGAGGAAAGCTCACTCCCAATGCTCCTTTTGAAAAGTGACAGAGTTGGCCATCACGAATCGGTCTGAAGCTCAGCTTTGATCTCAAATTATCGTTGACTTGTCGTGTTTCTTTGCGCTATTAGGTGGAGGTGAAGGGACAATGATGGATAGTCGATGCTCCTACGATGGAGGAAATAGAGATGAAAGAGGAAGGTAGGTAGGATATTTTTAAAATCATGTACGCAAAATGGGTAAACGTGCTTTTTACATACGCAATTTGGAAAATTGCCAATAAATTTTTATCAACAAGTTATTTACAAACTTTAATTCATTTATTTAAAAAATCCACAAAAGCAAGTGCACTTTGTAAAAATTCGAAAGTTGAATTCCCGTTTTTCGTTATCTCGCGTGAGTTGAAAATGGGGTGAGCGTTCTGTTAAAATTGAATCGATTTGAATAAATTAAAAATTAAATAAATCAAAAAAAAAATTAAACGAATTAAATTAATCAAAAAAAATTATAAAAATTAAATAAATCGAATCAATTAAATATCAATTAATTTAATTTTTGATCAAATTAACAATATTTTAAAATCAAATTAATTAAATTTAGATTTTATTTAATTAATTATATTTTTAAATAAAAAATAATTAAATTAATATCCTTATTCAATTTATTTGATTTAATTAAATTATGAATTTTAAAATCGAAATCGAACGGAATTAACCGAAAATTGAATCGAATTAATCTAAAAATGAATTAAATTTATTTTAAAAAAAATTGAAAATCGAATTAACCAAATTAAAATTTTAAATTCGATTGGTTCGATTAGATTCAATTTTTAGAAATTTTACACACCCTAGTTGAAAATGCATCCAATTTCTCTCCTCCCTGATGTGTTTCTTTCAAATTTTTTTTAAAAATCTTGACTCAACTAATTATTGAGAATATAATTAAATTTTATATTAAAAATATATGAAAACCATTATAAATTTATAAGATAAAAAATATCAATATTAATATGAGATATTTTAGATAAAATTCAAAAATAAATATATAAGAATTTAAGTTCAAAGTGAATAATATTATATTATTATGGAGATATATAAATTATTTTGATCCTAATATTAGAATCATGATCTAAAATCATGTGAATAAAATAATAGCCTTGAACAAAGTAAATGGAGACTCTCAAATAAATAAACACTAAGTGAAAAATCTAAATAGATCAAGACATCCTGAATGCTTAGGAAGGATTATTGAAATTATAATTAAAATCCCAAAAAATTATGAGTGTAAGCGAATCTGTATTCAATAACCAACTTCCTAAATTTTTTATTTCATTAAGAAAAAATACTCTGTATTATATCATAATTAAGATTAAATCATCGATATTTAAGAGTACGCTGAATGTTTTTGTCGTTGCATTATGCCCGAGACTCTTTCATTTCTTGCTTGTAAATGGGCAATAGCACGCATGCATTCTAATTTCTAAAAGTAAGCGATTTTTCCCCTATATATCGCCTATTAGGTAAATCTTGGGTAATGACCCTACCTAAAAAAATTTATGAGATAATTTTACTAGAAGAAGATGATATTAAAGCTTTGTGAAAATATGATCGAGATTTTTTTTATCATCCATTAAAATATTGGAAAAATAGTTAGAAAAATGACTTTAATATGAACAACTTTTAATGTTATTGAACATATATGGATAGAGATTCTCTAGCAGGTGTGCACCCGCAAAGGTGCAGATTTAAGGTCTGAACTGCACTAAATCCAGTCGACTTTGTGTGCAAGTACAACCTGCACAAATGTCATGTTAACCTAAGCAAATTAGCTAATATTTTGACACATAAATTATTTTTCATGTATGTCTTAAGAATGTAACGGATATATTAATAACTAACCTGAAATGATCGACCATTAATGACTGACCTGCAATCATTCGGACTATAATGATCGATCATTAATGATCAACTTCTCATAGGAGCATAGCTATGTGAAAGGCGAGGGGGGATGCTATTGGAAAATTTGAATGGAAACATGATTTGTGAGTTTTAGTCATACAGCAAAAGAGAGGTATTACGACAAAAATTTAGAAAAAGAAAAGGGATGAGAATCTAGCGTCCGGATTGCACCAACCCAAGAATTTTTTTTGTGAACCTTATTGCTCATATTGGATCGATCGAGACACCATGTATCTGTGTGGATCAATCAAAAACTATCACTTATCTCTTTCGGACATTAAGCACATGTGACGTGTTGCTTCACAAGTAAGCAAAGCTTGGCTTGTTTACCCATAGATGACTTGTAAGTCATCAGTGACTTGTCGAGCAAGCCAAAGCTTGACTTGTTAATCAAGCAAGCTTTGATCGGTTAGTTGCCGACCAAATAACCGTCCTACTCTCCTATATGAGGAGTAGATGAGAAAGAAAACATTCACTTGCTCTCTCTCAATCGGTAGCGTGTTGAGCGATTGAATAAATCCCCTTGTTTCCTGCTTTTTTTATCATGTACTTGACCGGTCGACAGTTTTTTCTCTTGCTACCAAACCTTTTTTCACTCAGCAAAATAGTAATAGCTCTTGGGTATAGCTTAGATCATCACGATAACTTGTGCTTAGTTGAGTTCGTGGTCTTGCCATTTTATTCTGAAAAATAGATGTCCATCGAAACCTCTAAGCATCGTTAGAGGGGACAAATCTATTTTATGGAGACTTCACTCTACCAGACTCGACATCCTCTTTGCTTCCTCTCGGACGCACTCAGGGACAAGTGCTCGCTCGACGGCTCTCAACGTCAAAGCGCTTGATTCAGTGTCCACTTGGACGCACCGACTAGAGGACAGTCAGCACATTCGTTGACTTGGCGATCGACTCGGAAGCACAGTCGGCACATATGTCAACTGGGAGAAAGCATCTCTGCTCGGACAAACTTGGCGATCGACTTACGACAGCTGGCAGCTTAAGTCACCGTAATAATAAGTGTAACTCTGGCAACAGAATCATGAAACAGATATTCTGTCACAATCTTGAAATATAGATTATAATTTGGTTGACTCCCAATAAAATTAAAACAAATTTGTTCTGTTAAGATGGCGACAGAAAATGTTGAGATGGAACAGGCTGAACATGTGTCGACCTCCTCCGCCTTGATTGGGATTGTCCTAACTAATTATAGGAAAAGAAGAGAAGTTCACTAGGTTGAACTTCAAACGTTGGCAGCAAAAGATATTCTTCTACTAAACCACGCTCAATCTGGCTTGTATCTTGACTAAGGAACCTGCTAAGTTTGCTAAGAGTGTAAGTGATTTGAAAACAATCACTGCAGTTGACCCATGGAACCAATCAGAATTTTTATGCCGAAACTACATCCTCAATAGCTTTGCCGATTCACTATACATTGTGTACTGCATGAAGAAAACGACAGAGGAACTGTGAGAATCCTTGGACAAGAAATATAAATTAGAGAATGCTGGAGCCAAAAAGTTTATTGTTGGCCGCTTCTTGGACTATAAGATGGTTGACTCCAAGTCGGTGATCAGTCAAGTCCAAGAACTTCAAGTAATCTTGCATGAAATTCACTCAGAGGGCATGACCTGAGTGAAACCTTCCAAGTGACAGCTATCATTGAAAAGCTACCTGCTAGATGGAAGTGTTGGTGCAGGATACACTAGAATCAAACCTATATTTTAATGTTGTCAAAGGTTCAAGTTAAGTCATGTTGTGATCTAATGAATTGATCAAGTGTGCAGGATGCTAAACATGGAAAGTCCTAATGGGTCGGAAGACTGGACATTAGGCATCGGAAGTCCTAGTGGGTCTGAAGGATCATACACTAAGCGGTGGAAGTCTCGAAAAATCAAGGACACCAGGCAGAAAGTCCAGATGGGTCTAGAGGACCTAACAACTGGCAAGATGGACTCGATGGGTCTGAAGGATCGAACATCGACTCAAGAGGAAGTCATGTAGAGTCAAGGATTGGATGTTGAGCAAAGGAAGTCCAAACAAGTCTGGAGTACCAGATGTTTGGCGGGTAAGTTGAGGTAAGCTCCTAGAGTGGAGTGGTGAGGTCGTGTCCTAGTTGGGACAAGCCTTAGGTGATGATCCCACTGAAGAAATCGACGGAGGTTTCTAAGTCGAGATCAAAACAGTCCTAAGTGTCTTATATTATTCGTGCATAACTATATGATTCTAACTTTGTTTTGCAGCATCATTATTAGTGTTATACTGTGATAATTTTATTTTGTAGAAAAACAAAGTCTTCGTTTGACCGAGTGGTTCGGTCGACTGAACAGGGAGGTTCAATCGATCAATCATAGTAGACGTGCACAGATAAGATTAAAGTCAGTAGAAAAGGAAACGCATGAGTTTAGTCAACTAATCAGGAGAATCAGTCGACCAAACAAAGTTAGAAACTTTTAAGAGGTTTCGTCGACTGATAAAGTTTATCAGTCAACAAGATAGCATGATTTACGAGATTGAGCAAAATCATATCAGAGCAAAGAAAGAAAGGTGTGGGGTTCAGTCGACGGATAATTGGATCAGCCGACTAACGTGTTTTCAGTCGATTGAACAGTGCCTATAAAAGAAGATCTCAGGGTCCGAGCCGAACAATAAATTCAATTCACACAAGTGCTCATTCTCGTCTTTGCTGCAACTACTCTTGCAAGCTTCATCTACTGCGATGCCGAGAGGCTACCGACAACCCACGCTGTTGGGACCAAAAGGGAGCTAGAGGGGGGGCTGATTAGCTCTGATTGCTTCGTTGATGATGATTTGTAGCGAAAACTTCAAGAAATCGCTAACACCTTCATTTTACTTGGTATCCACCTCTTTGAGGTGACTAATCCAATGGTCCAGCTCTCTCTCATACCTTCACTATGAAAAATCTCCTTCACAAAAGTGGAGAAACCTCGTACAAACTCAACACAAGCTTACAACAAGAATACAAGAAGAACAAGAATGTAAATACAACCAATACAATGAGAAACCTTGCTCTTGATCTTGTTGCTCGGAAAACCTCTTGTAGATTCAGAAATGTAGCAATACTTCACTCAGAATTGTCCAAGAACCGACATTGACAGCTTGTGAAGAAGTCTCAAAGAGTTGTTGCTTCAATCCACGCAAAAACCTTTTATCCTGCTGATATAGGGTTTCTTAATCGATTGATCTTACTCACCAATCGATTAATATGTCAGATCTACCGGTTCAATGGCTCTTTTTCGAATGCCTAATCAATTGATGAATCAAGCCAATTAATTGGTTAGTCTCTAATCGATTGCCCAATCGATTACCTTAATCGATTGAAAATGTCACAATCGATTAACCAATCGATTCCAGCACTCACTGTGCACTCGTGAAAAGAGCCTAATCGATTACCCTAATTGATTAGGGCATGCTGAATCGATTGGCCTAATAGATTCAGCACCCTATTGTGCACTCCTGACTTTAACTTCTCTCAATCGATTGGGAAGTTCCCCAATCTCGGGAACAACTTCAATCGATTGACTCACTCAGTCAATCGATTGACACGCTGACCAATCGATTGCCCAAACGATTGGCGCTAGATCATGTCACATGTCAAGTCCTCCTCCTTGACTCATGTGACTTTCGATCGCATGCCAAGTGTTCAGCTTCCATGTGACCCATCTTGGACTTGACCTAGTTCCCAATTAGATTTGCCTAATCCCACTAGGATTTCTCTTGTGCCAAGTGTTTAGCTCCCAGCTAACACACCTTGGATTTAACCTAGTTCCCAACTAGGTTTGCCTAGTTCCACTATGACTTCACCTTATATCAAGTGTTTAGCTCTCAGTTAACTCACCTTGGACTTTCACTATCTAGTTCCCAACTAGGTCTTTCATTTGCCTAGTCTCACTACATCTTTTCTCTTGTCTAACCTCAGTTAGGACTTTTCATTTGTTTAACCGTCAGTTAGAACTTTCCCTTGCCTAGTCCCACTATGTCTTCACTACCTAGCCCCGCTAAGACTTCCATTACCTAGTTTCCAACTAGGTCTTACTACATTGTCAAGTATCCAGTAAACCCTTGACCTACTTGATTTCACACAAACATATTGATCAAACATCTAACCCAAACTCGAGCCATCCCGAGCTTAGTCAAATTGGTCAACCCTTGACCCGGAGATAATTGCATCAATAATCTCCCCCTTTTTGATGTTTGACAATATATTTAAGTTAGGCTAACCCATATTAGCCCAACTCCCTTGTTCATCCCATGTCAAAGCATAAATGAGGGTT
>JBBUKS010015371.1:0-11995 GCA_038050645.1 Hedychium gardnerianum | reverse complement strand
GGGTCGTGGGTTCTTGGAGTAGGAGTCGGCTGGGCTCCGAACCAAGTAAAAAGAAGTGTGATTACTTAGTTTTAATTCCCGCTGCTACTTTGATTTACGAACGAAAAAGAAAAGATTTTCGAACGAGATTCACTCCCTCCTCTCTCTCTCATCTCTAACGATCCAATAACTAGGACTTTCTCTTGCCTAGTCTCACTAGGACTTTCTCTTGCCTAGTCTCACTAGGACTTTCTCTTGTCTAGTCTCACTAGGACTTTCACTTGCCTAGTCTTACTAAAACTTTCTGGTTGAGCTACATGCACACTTGATCAACCTCGTTAGATCACAAATAAGCTTAACTTCGAACATTTGCCAACATCAAAATTCAGTTTCGATTGTCTGGTGCTCTCTGTACCAACAATCTCCCTCTTTTTAATTATAACAACTTGGTTCAAAAGTTAAGAAAACACATATAATTTTTTTTTTCAAAAATACTCCCCCTTAATAGCTCTCCCTCTGAAATTAACATTTGAGAGTTTTAGAAAATTATTTAAACTTTAACCTATCTTCTCTCCTTTGACATACATCAAAAATCAAAAGGGAGCAAACATAAAAACTTGAAGAAATTTTGGTATTTAATAAATACTTAAAGCTTGTAATAAAATTTAAGCAATTTGAAAAAGCAAGCAAAAATCCTAGAGTCCAAGCATACATAATAATGAATTGAAATGCATGTTTTAATGAAAAAAAATATTTAAAAATAAATCATCTATAAAATTGTTCTTATCAAAATGTCTAACTTTTGTTACTAGCTTGTTATCATAAGACAACAATTTTCACTAAGTTAGTTAAGTTAAATGCAAGATTTTAGCTAGTCATTTACTATGAAAGATCACTCAAATTAATTAATTTTAAATTTATATTTTTAGCCTAAATTTATGATGATGCAGTGACATAAGCATTTGAAATCTAGGCTTGACCCTAAGCATCTCAACCATTCTTGGTGGCTCAATACACAAGTAAGGTAATCCTAATGTGCTTGTGAGATGTTGGCTGCCTAAACTATAGGTTCATGTTTTCTATAGTAAGACCTAGGCTAAGTCCATTAAAAAGAAATCACATAGGGTTTTTTTTAAAAAATATATATATAAGTTTAAAAACATATAATTTTGAAAGACATAGGTTTTGAAAAAAAAAAGTTTCTAAAGATCCTATTCTACTAAGCACATTCCTAGTTGTCTTCTGAGTGTGTTAAATTCAGCTTCAGATAAAGGTTTAGTGAAGATGTTTGCTAGGTTTGACTTGGATTCAACATAGTCAAGTACAATGTCACCCCTAGCTACATGGTCCTTTACAAAGTGATGTTTCACTTCTATGTGTTTAGTTCTTGAATAGTGTATTGATTTTTTTAGTTAAATTGATTGAACTTATGTTATCAATTAGTATTTTTGTAATTTAATTGAAAATCTTTTAGTATATGCATCATCCATAGTAGTTGAGCTATACATTCCCCATTGCTATGTACTCTGCTTTACACAATATTATTTTCTACTACAACAGTTGACTAGACATTGACTTAAAAATTTACAACTGTCACTTGTATTTTTTATGTCTAGTTTGCACCCAACATAGTTTGAGTCAGAGTATCCTACTAATTCAAAATTGTTTATTCTAGAGTACCATATTTCTACATTTAGGGTTTCTTTAATATATCTAAAGATTCTTTTTACAATTGTTAAGTATGATTCTTTTGCACATGATTGATACCTAACACACATACCAACTATAAATAAAATATCAGGTCGACTTGCAGTTAAGTATAACAGGCTACCTATTGCACTCCTATAATATTTTAAGTTAACTGATTTTCCTTCTAGATTATTATCAAGTTTTATATTTGTTGTTATTGGTGTATTAATTTCTTTAATATTTTTCATTCCAAATTTTTTAATTAATTCCTTAGCATATTTATTTTGAAAAACATAGTTGTCATCATTGGTTTATTTTATTTGTAAGCCTAAAAAGAAATCTCCTACTAGATTCATTTCAAACTCACTTTCCATTAAAGTAATGAATTCTTTTAAGAATTTTGAGTTGGTTGAATCAAAGATTATGTCATCTACATATATTTGGGCTATAAAAATATCTTTTTCTATGATTTTAACGAATAGGGTTGAGTCAATTTATCCTTGATTAAACCCTTTAGATATTAAATAGGTTGACAACCTTTCATACCAAACTCTAAGTGCTTGTTTTAATCCATACAGGACTTTCTTTAATCTAAAGACAAGGTTTGGATTGTCTAGATCCTCAAATCCTGGTGGCTGACTTATATAAACTTATTCCTTAATGAATCCATTAAGAAATACAAACTTGACGTCCATTTGATACAAATTAAATCCCCTATGAACTGCGTAGGCTAGCAGCATCCTAATTGATTCAAGTCTAGCTACAGGTGCATAAGTTTCATTATAGTCTAGTCATTCTACTTGACTGAATCCTTTAGCTACTAAACAAGCTTTATTTCTAACAATTTCACTTTTATTATCTAATCTATTTCTAACAAGACTCATTTGGTGTCAATAATTGATTTATCTTTTGGTATAGGTACTAGGTCCCAAACTTGATTTCTTTTAAACTCGGCTAGTTCTTCTTGCATTGTTATGATCCAATCAGGGTCAGATAGGACTTCTTCTATGGTTTTGGGTTTAATTTTTGATATTAGGGCTATTTGACTTACGTTTTTATAAGAGGATCGAGTTCGAACTCTTAGATTTGGATCACTCAAAATTTTGTCAACCAGGTGATTAGATCTTAACCTAAGTGCTCTTAATTATGTTAAGATTAACACTTGATTCTTCTGGTTCATTTGTGTTTGATTCAGGTCTAATTTCGTCATCTTCTAAATTTCTAACATTTTGTTCATTAATTTGGTTAGGTTGATAGGAATTATTCTCTTCATCTTTAACTTTAAAAGTATTTTTGTTATAAACTCTATAAGCCTTACTAGTTATGGAATAACCTAGAAAAGTTTTATTTATTGATTTAGATGTAAATTTTCCTAAATAATCTTTGGTATTCAATATGTGTACTTTGCATTCAAATACTCTTAGATAATTTAAATTATATATTTTATTATAATAGATTGCATAGGGAATTTTACTATAAAATTTATTAATTAGTATTCTATTTTGGATGTAGCAGGTTGATTGTATTGATTCAACATGGTTCTAGCGGCTTCTCGTAAGGTTCTAATTTTTCTTTCTACTATTTCATTTTGTTGAGGGGTTCTAGAGTATAAAAATTCATGGTAATAACTGTTACTTAGGCAAAATTTAATAAATCTATGGTTTTTAAATTCCCCTCCATAATCACTTCTTATTCTTTTGATTTTTACATCTTTTTCATTTTCTATTAACTTACACAAGTTATTAAATTTTTTAAATATTTCATCTTTATGTTTTAAGAATTTTATCCAAGTAAATTATCAACAGTCGTCAATTATTATTAAGCAATATTGGTTTCCATTTAGTGACTTAGCCCCGTGGGAATTGAGCATGTTTAAGTGTAGAAGTTCAAGTATTGAGTTGGTTCGATTTAGGTTAATTAATTTGGTCTGTTTTTCTTGTTAATAAGCATTATAGATTATATTTTCTATGTTTTTTTAAAATTTTGGTAGACTTCTAAATAAGCCATTTTGACTCATTTTTGAAATGAGTCTTAAGTGAATGTGACCCAGTTTCATGTGTCAAACTTAGTTTCCTCTTGTTGTGTAAGTAGACATTCAAGTAAGAAGCTTTGTAGATTAATTGTGTAAATATTATTTTCCTAATTCCTTTAAGTGTTATTTCAAGGTTTTCAATGTTTTTAATCAAACATTCACAATTTTAAAAGGTTACTAAATAATCAGAGTCACATAATTGACTAATGCTAAGTAGATTAAACTCAAATTTATCAACTAACACAACTTTACGAATAACGAAATTAAAATTTAATTCAATATTACCTGTTCCGATTATCTTAAATTTTCCGTTATTTCCAAATGCTACCGATCCTAGGTTTCCAAATGCTACCATCATTTCAAAAATCCAAATCTAAGACCCAACCTTTTAGACACTCACTTCTTCTATTACATATCAACTTTTCAAAAACTCAAATATCTTAGGTCCAGAAACTCATTGAAGAACCTAGAGAGCTCCGATTGAGGTGACAGATTTACTACAATGGGGCAGAGGTTAATTCCCAGCGGGCGCATACCCTCGGGGAAAAAAAACTCCTCCCACCTCCTAGCCACTTGGCGGTCGGTTATAAGCTGACCCCCGTGATTTACATCCCTTCACAAAACCTGGGGATAGATTGTAAGAGGCACATGGGGTGAGCGTAATCACATTTTGTTATAATAGAGAGCTCTGATTGAACTCATTCTAACTCTCATTAATTTCTGCAGTGCTCTAAAGTCTAAATATATTCTTTTTATTTTTTTAAAAAATTAACACCACAACTTAACATACCATCACTACTATGATATTGATTTTTAAACATCAGCACCACTATAATACTAATTTTTAAACATCAGCACCGCAATGATACTCATTTTAAAACATCAATACCATTATGGTGTGATATTGGTATTTAAAAATCAACACTACAATAGTAATTATATGCATGTAAAAAAGAAAAGAAAAAATTAATTTAATTTAAAAGAAAAGAAAAAAGAAAAAAATTATTACATATACAAGAAATAAAATAGAGAAACAAAAAAAAAGTAGCTTTGACGGATTTTAAATCTAAATAAATTATGTATTTTAGACTATCTCAAAGTTCGATATATTTTTTGGGCAATCTTGGTGCGCCCTTTGAAAAATTATCGTAGTGTTTATATTGTGTATTTTAGATTTTTTTTTATTTTATTAATTTAATTAACTCTTTTAAAGTAAATTGAGTTTAATGATCCTGTAGGTTATCCTTGGCGCAAAATAAGTCGTGTTAGGTCAAGCCCAATCTGATCAATAAGTTAAGGCACATAATATAAAATGGGTGTTCATTATATAAAAAAATATGGTGAAATGTCACATCAAATGACGGTGCTAATAATTTTAGAGTTAGATATAAAAAAAAACATACAGAAAATATTGATATTATTTTTTTGATATTAAGAATTATATACACGTAGGCAAAAATAGCCGTTACACCACGCAGCGTTCGGAGAGGTGTAGAGAAAAGGGGACGCTTCCTAACGGCTATAATCTCGATCTCCTTCATTTCGAAATCCCTAGAACACCTGCGCTCTCGATCCGCAGACACAGCAAGAAAGGAAAGAAAAGGAAGCTCTTGTTCTGCATCTCTTGCGCGTCTCTCGATCCGGCAACCGATGGCTCCCCCGACGCCCGCTTCCACTCCTACTCCGGCTCCAAGAAGTGCTCCGTCGACTCCCCATCACCAGCTTCACGTCCATCACCACCCGCCTAAGACCACCCCCAAGCACCGCCTCCGCTTCCCGAGCCCTAACATTAAATTCCACGGCGTCCCCGCTCCGCTTCCTCCCATCGCCGACCACCCCGTCGAGGTCATCGGCCGGATCCGGGACCCCCCTGCCGACCTCCGCAAGGACAAGGACAGGGACTGGGACAAATCCTCCTCCGCCGCCGCCGTCGAGATCGCCGACAATGCCCGCTCCGTCCGCGTGCGCACCGACGTTGGCTACCGCGAATTCGCCCTCGACGGAGTTTCCATGTCGGAGAACGAGGATCTGGAAGGCTTCTACCGCCGGTTCGTGGCGTCGAGGGTGGAGGGCGTGCGCCTGGGTGCCAAGTGCACCATCATGATGTACGGGCCTACTGGATCCGGGAAGAGTCATACCATGTTCGGCTGCCCCAAGCAGCCCGGCATCGTCTACAGAGCTCTCAGGGACATCTTGGGACAAGGGGATGAAAATGACGATGAAGGCGAGGCGATCGGGACCGCTTTCTTTGTCCAGGTTGCGGTCCTAGAGATTTACAACGAGGAGATCTACGATCTTCTTTCGGGAGCTTCCAACGGTGTTGGAGGACCCGGCCTCGGTCTTCCTAAAGGCAATAATACGCCCAAGGTCCTCTCTTTATCCTTTATTTATTTGATTATCTTGAAATGATTGCCAAGGACCTGATTCTTTCTTCGAGCTATTGATTCATCAGCAATTGGCAGAATTAGACATTTTAATTTCACTTATTTTTATTCTTGATGAGAGCATACTCTGAATTTTGCCCCGTTTTCCATTAAATTTTAGCTCTTTAACAAATATTCCGTGTTTCTTTGATTCATTATTGAACTTTTTAGGTTATTTAGCTAGTAACAATACATGAGAGGTAATACATAATTAAATAGAAGAAATATCAATTGTTAATATGAGTATGATTTGAGAGGAGAGGTTAAACTCCACTCTTTACTCTCACATCTCAAACGAGCAGTCTTTAAGATATATACTTAAATACTAAACTATCCCTCATCTAAGTTAAGTCAACGGGCAAGCGACATATTTCAGCCGCAGATAAGTGTCTACATGTGCATAGTAAAAGGAACAATCAAGTAAAATGTTGTAACTTGTTATTTCTATGTTTATCCTATGACAATCTTTTTTTCATAAAAACAGGGATTAATCTATCTAATGCAAGATTAATTCAATTAATCTTCCATTCAATTAATTCAAATGAATTGAGAATTAATTGAATTAATGTTTGTTTGCTCTATATTACATAGACTCATTCCCTTATATAGAGAATGACCATCACATATGGGTTAAAACAAGGCTGCCAATAGGCGGTATAAATTTTACTATGCAATTATAACTTCTAGTGTGCACGTGTAAGTTTGCGTGGTTGTACTCCCCTTGGAGCTAGGATATACATATAAATAATACCCAAGTTGCTTAGTATAAAGTAAAATTGATTCTTTTCCAAGTTCCTTGGTGAAGATAAGATGTGACCTATTTATGGCCCCAAATCGAGCATTCTCTCTACTGAGTAACAATCAATTTTGATGTATTTTATTGGTTCATGAAATTGGGGCATGACTACAATGGAGAAAACAACCTAGATATCATAACAAAGGTATATTTATTGTGAATAATCTATTCCAAGCGAAGTTGATAAGTTTTTACATGTGCATATTAGATTTTTCAATTGCATAATAAAAATCATAATTTGTTAGCAACAATGTACAATACCTATAGTGACCTTGTTTTCACCTTTGAGTGGCAACCATTCAATATATGAACCGAAATGCAGTGCTAGAAAACATTAATTAAATTAATCTTATATTCGTTCTTTTTTTTTCTCTCATGCATTTTGCCTCTAATTCTTAAAACTAATTATGCAATACATACTTACATGGTATCAAAGTATAGCAGGGATAATAATATATCACAATATTCAGACTAAGATGGAAATGACCAAGGACAAAGAAATTTGCTCACTCCTCATTTGGATAGATAACACAAATGCAATTCGAAGTATAGCTAGTGATGGTCTAATTTGTGACATTTGTTGTGACTTAATGGACGCAATAATTGATCGGTTGCTCCATAATAAAAAAAACAAAGCTTGAGAATAAGAATATGTCAAGAGAAGGCATTTTTGTATGGAATTGTGTTATGAATGACTTAGGAGATAGGGAAGCACAACATGTATGAATGATACTAATACCCCTTTTTATAGAAATCAGGACCGACAATTTAGGATGCATTATTTAAGGCAAGACACACCAATTTAAGGCAAGACAATTTAGGAATTAAGGCTTAAGGGTTTGAGTAAGGCAGAGTTATCCTATTCTCTGTGCCATAGAAACTCTTTATCATAGCAAAGGATATTTAATTTGTTCGGTGTCAATTGTTATTGTAGAATAAACATTTAGTTCTAGAGGTAATATCTTAGACCAAAGATGATCTACTTTAAGCTTCCAACTCTTGGAAGCGCTATTTGATGACTAGATGAGAGTTGCAAAAAAGATACATGGAATGCAACTTTCAGAGGACAAGAGATTTTGATATTGAAGGAACTACCACTACATGAATGAGAAATGAAAGTGAGTGAATAATGCCACTTCCTAAGATAATAAGGGTAAAAAGATAAGCAAGCTATGTAAGCTTTGGTTCCCTAATCAACAACAAATTTCCATTTGATTCTTTATTTTCTGCAATGCATAAGCCATCCTCTTCAGCTTACATTGTTTCTCTATGAGATTTAACCATCCTTTGTATTTGCACAAGCATTTTTATATGTTCATGATGTCTTTCAAATAATATACATGCATCTAAGCAAATTATCACCCCTTTCTCTTTAGATGGAAGAAAGTTTTTTTTGTCCATCTTTTGCTATGAGAAAACAAGAGAAAATAGCTAAGCATTTTTTTTTCCAATGTCTAATTTAAATTAGATTGCCCTTCAAATTTATTCCTTTTCTTCTATTGAACAGGTTCGGTTGGAGTTTATGGGTAAGAAGTTCAAAAATGCTAGTTATATATCAGGAAATGAAGCTGCAAAAATAACTCGGGAAGTTGCCAAAGTAGAGAAGCGCCGGATTGTTAAAAGCACCCTTTGTAATGAAAGAAGTTCAAGGAGCCATTGCATTGTATGTTTACCTTTTCTTCTACCTTTTTATGACTTCATAAGCAACTCAATCACTACTGAAATATTTAATAAATATTCAGATAATCTTAGATGTTCCATCTGTGGGAGGAAAGTTAATGCTTGTTGACATGGCTGGTTCTGAAAATATAGAAGCAGCTGGTCAAACTGGTCTTGAAGCAAAGATGCAGGTATTATATCTCATTTACATCCTGTTATTTGACTCAAGGTGCTGTGACTGATCCATTTTTCATTCCTTTTTATGTGCAAATGAACATTTCACTCAATTTTTCTTTTTATTTTTCCTCTATTTGCATATATCTTGACTAGGAACTTTGTCAAAACAGAACTTAGCAATACCATTGTGGTTATGTATTTATTGCTTCACATTAAATGAAATATTAATACTTCCACTGGATTTTTTTTACAATATAATTATGGATAATCACTATTTGCAGACGGCTAAAATAAACCAAGGGAACATTGCTTTAAAAAGGGTGGTTGAATCCATTGCAAATGGTGATTCGCATGTTCCATTCAGAGACAGCAAGCTCACAATGCTATTGCAGGTATGGAATTGGTCTTTTTACTTCACATTTAATAATGATATAATTGAGAGATCCTTCCCTTGTTCCATCATTTTAGGATTCTTTTGAGGATGATAAATCAAAGATTTTGATGATTCTGTGTGCAAGCCCTGATCCCAAGGAAACCCACAAGACTATTTCGACGCTTGAATATGGAGCTAAAGCAAAATGCATTGTTCGTGTTAGTCTTACTCATATGCCAACTTTCAAGGATAAAGTGGATTCAGATGAGTCATCAATACTCTTAAGATCAAGAATTGTTGCAATGAATGAGTTTATTTTCAAGTTACAAATGGAGAACAAACTTAAAGAGAAAGAACGCGATGAAGCTCGGAAGGAACTGTTGCAGAAAGAAGCAGAACTAGCAGAGCTCAGAACAAAAATCCAGCACATTGAAGGAAGGAAATCAGAAATCAAGGAAGAAGAGATCAACTTGAAGGTTGACCAAAGAACTAAGACTTTAAAATCAGAATTGACTATGATGGAAGAAAGAATGCTACAACAGAAGCAGGAGCTTGATATGCTAAGGCAGAGACTCGAGGAAGTTGAACTTGAAAGACGCAAAGTTATTGAGAACGCATTGCAAGACATAGATGGTGGAAGACTTGTGAAGCGACTAGAAACGTATGCAGGAGAACAAGGAATGGTAAAATCTATGGAGTTAGACATGGGAGAGCTACATGATACTAATGTAGTAAAAGAGATAAAAGAGGACTCCTGCCAACCTGAAAGTTACAAGAAACTGTTCCAACTGGATCCTTGTCTTGCGTCGATTGGAGAGGAGGTTAATGCTAGTATGCTTAGATTCCCTGACAAGGTTTGTCTTAGCACTGTATTTGAGGAAGATGAAGAAGAAAGAGAGAGCATTGAAGATGAGGTCGACAAGGAAGTTGTAGAAGAGCACACGGATCGTGCCGGTAGAACTCATGGCTTCACTTCTTTAGTTGACCATGGGGTCAGGGGAAACAACAATAATAATGCCGACTGCGTCTTTGCTAGTTCCTTGTCTTGTGAGGTAGGATCAGAGAACAACTCTCCTGAAATCACAAAAGATCCTGCATCTGCCCGAAAAACGCGCATCCAAAATATTTTCAGACTGTGCGGCAACCACAGAGAGCTAGCGCAACAGGTGAAAACTTCCAGCCCATTGCAGAGAGGATCTCAGGATGAGAATAAGCAGCCTTCTCCATTAGCACTTGGCAAGGTGCTTGGATCAAATTTGGGCTTGCAAGCGGAGCAACCGCAGGTTACACCTAAATGTATGCTGGTTTCTGACTCAATACTCAAGGAAAGCCCAGTGTCTGCACTTATTCTGCCATTTGCCTCACTTGAACTCAAAGAAGAGCAGAAATCAGCAAATAAGGAGCTCAAACGATGTGTATCATCTGAACGGTACAAGGACAAGAAGGAGAATGAGAGCCCTATAGACATGGAGTCCGACAAATACATAGACATATATGTGAAATGGGAGGCCTCAAAGGAGTTTTCTGGTGGTCTTATCAGGAAGCTTAAGGTGTTGAAGAACTCAAGTCTTGCTGACTTGCGCAAACTTATTGAGAGCAATCTTGAGGGTGACAACAAGAAGTTTACATTTCTGTTGCTTGGGGTATGTGCAACAATGTTTCACATCACGTTCTCAGTTGCTTAGGCAGACTTTTCTTTAAAAAATAATCTTTTGACGATAAACATGCTCATTAACATCTTTTGATGCAACAGGATCCTTCAGGAGCTCCGGTATCTAAGGAAAAGGAAGCATCTACTCAAGTCAATAAACTACCTACATGCAACAACCAAATGAATGGCCATCTCGCATGTTTGCGACCAGTCAAGAAACCAATCCAGAATCCAGATCACATTCCATTTGGTTCGTTAGAAAATACACTCTCACCCGGGCTTACTTCACAGCTTTCTGATGTCTTCTCACCTAAAGTCGATCGGCTAAACACTAGCTACCTTACTAGCTTTTAGGTATAGTTTGAGCTTCTGGTTTATGCAAGAATTTGCCAATTATCCATTACCTTTTGGCAGAGTATTGTTTATTCAGATGTAGCTATCACATGACTACAAATGTAAACGTGGGAAGAGGAAGCTGCTCCGCATCCTCCAGTACATTTGCCTTGCTTCTATTATGTATTTCACCCATGTGCTCGCCAATTCAATCTTCTAATGCCTTCACAGCAATTCTAGGGAAGACTATTGATCATCTATTGTTTGTCATCGCCTTTAAGATGCCAAAGGGTATAAGCAATAACTTGAGCTATGTCTTTTACATCACATGGAAGGAAGTAAAGCATGATATATTCAGAGAAGTAATAAGAGGAGAACAAGGGTTCTATTTCTAAATGAGCTTAAAAGTTAATTTCTAATAAGTTATATTTTAAATTAATTTATTTGATAAACGAACTAAGGGTGAAGATCGTCTATCTAGATTGCGAAGCTCAAACACTTGAATTATAAATAAAAAATTAAGACATGAATTAATTCACTGAGTTGGGTCGTCATATAAACTCATTGAATATAATAGCAAACTATTGTTTGAGCAAGAGAGCCAATGTTATATATAATTTAGATAAATCAATTCTATTAGATGAGCTAGTGAACAAGTTAACAAGACAAGCATATTGAACAAGCTACGTAGAATAGTCTTACAAAAAAGCACCATTATCTACATAAAGGTTACCCACAAATATAAGAAACTGTGTAAGAAAATATTTAGAGTTTAGAAAATATTATATATAGAGAGAGTTTTGTTAGTCTGTATATCTTATCCTGTATAATCATGGGCACCTGCTGAGGTGGCCACATGTATATCATTAATCAAAATATGTGT
>JBBUKS010015351.1:0-11996 GCA_038050645.1 Hedychium gardnerianum | reverse complement strand
GGCCACTAACTTTTGTTGAACCTTGTGAAAACCTGAAAAGAGAATATATAAAGCAGCAAATTAGCTGAGTTAAGTTGTCAGGTAGGCATAGGGTTCCCGACTATTTTGCTAGGGAGGCAATATAGTCGGCAAATCAACATTTTGTGGTTTTCAGTGTGGCTTCCCTCTAAATGCAGATAAGTTTGAATCAAGAGCTTATGCCTCATGAAAAGTAAATGATGTTTTCAAGAATCGAAAACCTACTTGTTTATTTAGGTTTGGTTTTAACAATATTTTAGAAAACAAGATATGAATGTATAAAAGGGTAGTGACATCTATTTAAACACAACATTTTTCTAATAAATCAAGAAAAATGGCATTTTAGTGTTTGAAACACCAAAAATAAATAAAAAATGAAAGAAACAGCCAAATACCTGATTGCTCTAGCCTTCCTTTTCTCCTCCTCTGATGTATCCAGCTTTGAGTCTGGTGCAAACCGTTCCAATCGAGCCTTCTTCTTTGCTTCCTCATCAGCTACATCATCTACCTTAAGCCCAAACCTAAGATATGGCAAAGGAAGAGACTTCAAGGATTTGCAATCAGGAGGAAAAAAGGCTAATACATGCTACAGCAAGCAAAAGTATGAACCTCTCTGCACGCGCCTTTCTTTTTTCCTCCTCTGGTTGTCCAACAATCTTACTTCCACTCGAGTTTGAACCAGTTCCAAACCTTGTAATAAGATACACATTGTTTTGAGAAGTGCATTTATAACTCTTGCGCTAAAAATTGTTCAAATCTTATAAAACCATTCTTCCTATTATGGACTGCAATAAAAAGTGGAATAGTGATCAGAACAAAAGTTAAACACCAAACATGAAGCTACATACGAAAGATCTGCAATAAATAGCGAGATTGGACATTGTAGCTAGTTATATGTGCACTTCAGAACTAAAATAATCATCAAAATAATTTGATAACTTATTTTTCATTCGTTTATCTCAAAATAATTTTTCTAATTTTTTATACTAATATAATTGCAGATTCACATATTAAATTTGAAAGTAATAAATACTATCTAATATATAATGTAAAGTTCTATTTATATTTATATTATTTACACTTAATATTTATAGTATTTAATTTTAATATTTTTACTGCTCGTCTAATTTTTATACCAAGTTCTAAATGTATTTGAAAACCACTCCGGCAAAGCATTTCCAGGAACTATCCCACATGCACTGGAAAAAGTGGCTTTGAGAATTCAGTACTTTGGAGAAGATTGGACTACATGCATAAGGTTACCAAACACTAATTTCGATCCCAAAGTGCTTCAGCCCTCTGAAGCACCTTTGGGAGAGCATTCCCAAACTCAATCAATTCCATTAGCTGATTCATAACAGCAATGCGTAAAGCACAAAGCAGTTATGAATCAGCAGTTATGCAATATTACCAAGATATCAAAACAAATAGGCATGGTTGTAACATCCAAAAAAAAATTTCACATCCAAAAATATTTTGAACCACAACTGCTCCCTAGTGCTTATCATCATTTAAGTGAGAAAAGAAAAAGGAAATTCATTTTAGAAAAAAATTATTTTAATGGGAGGAACAAAAGATCTTGAGCACGCAAAGAACCAAGTGGTACAATTTGCAACCATTTGAGTTTACTTTTCAAAACAAATACTGGAAGGTCCCAATTTTGAAATATTCAACATCAAGATCTTCTTTTCCTACTATGAAGCTTGACTTAGTACAGAAATGTTGCCTAAAGAAAGAGAAATAAGTCTCTGTTTATCATTAATAATCATGATCGAGTCTTCACCTCTCCTTGGAATCATCCTCTACCTCTCTTTGTTCATTTGCTTGCCTAAGATGCATCATAGGTCTTCTTTGAATTGAACTTAACAAACACAAACAATGAAGCTTTAATATAGTTACCATATACATGCTACAATTACTCTCTTAAAAAACTAAATCCAAAAAAGTCAATTCAAATAAACCAGATATGACCCTTTCCAAAGGTTACACACAATGAACAATACCATAAATGGGAAGTTCACTAAGAAACTGAATTTGAAACAAGGAGATAGTAGGGTTTAAGGGCTTGAACATCCAACAGTAACGATCTAGCACAAGAAACGTTCTAATCTGTTCAAAATACAATTTGGATCCATAAATGAATCCATTTTGCAAGAACCGCAGGCGTCCCTTTTCATCGGGAAGAAAAAAAGCAAGATAAATAAAAAAAAATTATGCATTCGTCTGTGCAAAGGGAATCAAAAAAATTAAATAGATCAAAACATTCACCTCTCTGCTCGAGAATTTCTCTTCTCTTCTTCAGAAAGCACCACCTGCATCCCAAATCTCTCGGCTCGCCGCAGCTTCTTCTTGAGATCAGTGACAGGGCTCGACTCCGAAGCATTCGTCATGTCTGAGTCGGATCCTCCAGTTGCGCGGGGCCCAACAAGCTTAGCCACCGTCAGTTCCCCAACCTCCTCCGAGATTCCAAGAACCTCGGGCTGCCGCAGGGGAAAAGTAGGGTTTTCCATGGGTACAGCCGGAGGCGGAAGCTTGTTCACCGAAGTCGCCGCTCCGAAGGAAGGATCCTCCACCGCCGGCTCCAAGTGCGGCGCATCCATCGCCCTCTTCTTCCCGTATTCTATCGAGCCCTTGCTGTTTCGGGACGACACCTGCGAATGGGAACGAGGAGTCGGGCGGGGGGGATTGGCAATGGAAATACATCAAGGTTAAGTTTTTCTTTTTTTTATAATGTAAAAAAAAAAAAAATTATATCTTCCATTTTTTTTTTCTCAAAGAAACATTTCTAGGAAATGATTTTCTAACGCCTAACTAACGAAATGGTGAATCTTTTTTTATTTGATGACTAATTATTTAAATTTTACAATAAAATTTAATATAATATTATGACTACATTTAATAATTTAATCATCTCCATCAAGTAATTATTATATTTTTTTATAGGGATCAATTTTCCATCTAAATGTATTTTTCTTTTGATAAAATTTATGGTTAATTTTCAAAAATATTTGTAATTATTATTTGGGTAAAAATAAAAAAGGTCTCTCGAATTATATAAATCATCAGCCAATCAAAAGTACACTTTTCGTTGCACGCAGACGTATTGCTATGACGTATTTAAGATTTTGAATTTATGATTTAATTTGATTAAAGTAAAATAAATAAATTTGTATGTTATAATAACTATCAATTGTTGTGGCAAAAGGTCCGTCAGTTCGTCCCAGGATCAATACGGAGGAGGTAAATTACAGGGACTAGTCTAGCCAGCCCGAACAGTGACTAGTGCATAAGGGGGCAGGAACCTGGCTACTAGCCAGGATTATAATAACTATCAAAAGTAGCTGTTATATATAATAATGAAGGTAGAAATTTTATAACCCTTGCATTGATCTCGAGCTGATCAAAACCTCCGGATTATCTTCCTCTCTTTAACATATTTTTCTTTTTTCTCATTATAAATCCGAACTATAACTCCTTCTCAATATCGTCAGCCCCGAGTTAAAATCATAATATATAACTCAATTCCTAATTATATGTTATAATAATTATGAGTAGTTATTACACATTTATAATTAAATATTAAATATTATTATATCAAATTATTTTTATCAATTTAATTAAAATTATATAAATTTTATTAAAATTATTTTAAATTAATTTTAAATAATCATATTATATCAATTATAAAATAACTACAAGTTTCAGTGTTCCAGCTAAGGCAGTAAACAAGTCAAATTAAATCAAGCTTCGTCGTCTTCAAATAAATTTGATAAAATAATCGAGTCAAGTCGAGTTAAACCTAAAATGAATCAAATTTTTGAAATGATTATTCAAATTTGATTTGATTTATTTTTTATGAGCTTGAGCTTGTTAAAAACTTGGCTTAAGCTTGATTCGTTTAGATGTTATTGAGCTCTCACTTCAAGTTTGACTTGAATTTGATTCGTTTAGATATTATCGAACTCTCAATTCAAGCTTATTTGATTGTTTGAAATTTTTACTTATTTGATTGATTATTGAGCTTGATAATTCAAACTTATTTATTTATTTTATTTTATTTTATTTATTTAGCATGTTGATAAAAATTTTATTAATGAATATGATTGTTCACGAACGTTATTCATGAATATTATTTACGAATATTAACGAGCTAAACACATATGTGTTCAAGCTTTTTTATTTAGTTTAACGAGTTGTTCAAACTTATTTATTTAGTTAATCTTGTGTATGTTAAACGAACATAAATAAATTTTTATCAAATTAAATATTAAATTTATTCATAAATATTTAATTCATTTATTATCTTAGTTCCAGCAGCTAACAATAGTCGCTAAGCTCTTTTAATTATTTTTTTAAAAAAGTACCACTGTGACGTGATGTTTCTTTTAATTTGGATCATTCATTTCATTTCTGTCTTTATTGTTTTATCAATTATTTTTCAAGTTCATTAAATCGTCTCCGATTCCTACCTCAAAACACGTAAAAATAACATTAAAATTCTTCAATTTATACACTAAATTTTCACATAAAAATAATATAACATTATCTGTGATGTTATATTATTTATTATACCATATTTTATTTATTTATTATTTTTTTATATTATTATATAATTAATAAAATTAAATATAATTAATTTATAATTTTTTTTGTTTTTACTTATAAGAATATTAAGTATTTATTATAAATTTAAATTAAATATATTTAGTAATATATTGTAATTTTATTATATATATTTGTAAATATTTAAATTATTTTTTTTTAATTTATTTAATATATTTTAATTATAATTATATTTATAAATTATCTTACTAATTTCATAAAAAAATTTAATATACATAAATATAAAATATATTATTCGATATATAAAATAAAAATAATAACAATATTAAATCAAAATATTATTAATAAAAATTTAAAAATATTAATAAATTAAAATATATATTAATAATTAAATTATGAATAAAATAAATAAAATATTTTAATAAATATATATATATTTTAATATGATATGAGTAAGTTAGAATTGAAATTATATTATTTTAATATAAAAATTATATTAATATTTATGATCGAAGATAAACTTAAATAAATATATATATATATATATATATTTATTTATTTATTTATTTTTTATTATTATTATTTTTTTTTCCTCCGCTTCTTCTTCTTCATCTTCATCCTGAGCTTTTTAGTCAGTAGCAGGAAGCATTTTCTTCTTCCTTAGCTTGTTAGTCAGTAGCAGAATGCATTTCAGTGTTGTTGAATGTGAAGCTTGTGGTTGAGATGGAAGGACGAGGAAGGAGATATGGTGGACAAACCAGCCCGCAGAGCGCTCCACCATGGGCGGAGCTAATTCCTCAAAATAACCTTCCGCCGCCTCCGCCATTGGAGAGGAAGATTCCCGTGGTTTATTACCTTTGCAGAAACCGCCATCTGGAGCACCCCCATTTCATCGAGGTTCCCCTCTCCTCCCCCGAAGGACTCTTCCTCAGAGGTCACTTTTACTAATCGTTTTCATCCCTATTCGCCTAGTTCCAAGGATTCAGGCTTCACTTTGTTTTCTGCATTCCTATCTATCTCTCTGATTAGGGTTTTTGGGTTCGACAGATGTGATCAATCGGCTCAATGTGTTACGAGGAAAGGGCATGCCCGCCATGTATTCCTGGTCTTGCAAGAGGTATTTATACCGCTGTTTAATATCGTTGCTTAACTTCATCTGCTGACTTAATGGTGGTTGCAGGAGCTACAAAAATGGTTTCGTGTGGCATGATCTCGCTGACGACGATCTCGTGCTTCCGGCCAACGCCAACGAATACGTTCTCAAGGGTTCAGAGCTGTTGGATCGGTCTCCTTCAGGTGTGTTTCCAAATCAGAAGCTTTCTTTTCTATTCCAGGAAACTTCTTTTACACTTTTTCTTGAAAATGTAACCAGAAGACTTAAATTAAACTGCATGTGTTGTTGCAGATCGGATTCAACAAGGCAATGGCAACCCCATGCTAGCTATCTCGAAACCTCAGCGGCAAGAGAACACCACTTTTTCAAGAACTCAACAAGTCACCTCTTCATCTTCATCTCCCTCCTCCCTTCTTGCATCGTCAGTGGCAGTCAAAGAGCTGAAATCGCCACCATCACCGCCTTCACCTCAAGATGATGACCATTCTCCTTTGCTTTATCAGCGGGGCATCCCTGCTAACACTTCTCCTGACCTTGGACCGCTTAAGCCTTCATCGTCAGTGAACCACCGGATTTGCCAAGAGCATCGAACATGTAAGACTGTTGAAGCTGCTGATGCTTCAACTCAGACTGAGGACAGCGGGGGGAGAAACTCTCACGGAGGCCGTGCAGTCTGCACTCGAGGAATTTCAACTGATGAAAGCTCACTTTATGTGGATTTTTTCGATCAGAAGCAGCATAGCAGTGACCTAGGATCCAAGGATGGGTCAGACACTGGCGCAGAGGAGATTTCCCCTGCAGCCACTAGGTCGATTGTATCATCTTCTAGCGGGAAAACAGAGACTTTGGAGTCTTTAATCAGAGCGGAAGGCAGTAGAATTAACAGCTTTCGGATACTCGAAGAGGAGGAGGTTCTCTTTAACACGGGGCCAAAGTTGAGGCCAACAGGTATGCTGATGCAATTGATTACATGTGGGTCGATCTCAGTGAAGGATCATCACCAAAGTTTTGGGCTAGTGCCAAGCTATAAGCCAAGATTCTCCCATGCCAAGTTGCTGTCGCCCGTGTTTTCTAGATCGATGATGTATGGAGAGCTTGATTACTTATCAGACGATCCAAGACTAATTGCACTTAGATTAGAGGACAAGGTATATTTCAGCGGCAGCTTGATCGAGACTAAAAGGAGGAATAGGGATATGATAGGGGAAACTATGCCCACGCTCAAACGCTCTTCTTCATACAACGCAGATAGGTATGTTTTTACTTGAATCATTTCCACAGCCACAGTTGAGTGCTATTGTTTCGTTACTCTTTTCTTCTGAAGTCGTCACTTGCTTCTGGTTCCTTGCTACTAACGAGCAACCTTGATGTTTCTTAGAAGCTGCAAGACGCCAGATTCCAAGCAGATTAATGCAAATCTAGCGGATGCATCGCGCTCCAAGTGCCTTCCTCGATCAATGAGATTAGCATCGAACAAGCAATCTAAAAATGAAGCAATTAAGTCATCTATTTCTGATGCCCCAAGGAAATCGTCTGCTGGGCTACACTGCGGGGAATCATCGAGAGAAGAGATTCGAAGAATCACACCATCCGTCGATGCATCATCCACGGGCGTAGACTCCTCCGAAGAGAAAACTGAAAAGTTGATCAAAATTGAGGAAACGTAAGATTAATCTCTTCTTCCACATTTTGTAGGTTTTTAGATCATGAGTTGGTCTTCTATTAATGAATCATTAATAATGATATGATTCACGGTCTTTACCAGCAGACTTATATCCGGAGCTCGTGTTACCATTCAGTCCAGAGCCGCATGTGATGAGAGAGAGGACTCTGATGCTTAAGCAGAGTTCTCTGAGAGGTAGAGATCAGCTTGGAGAAGCTTGATAGGGATTTTTCTAAACTTACTGTACGTGCGTCTTGTTCGGGTTATATTGTTAAATAGTCTGTAACTTTTGTGAAATTCGATTTCGAATATTGCCAATCCCTTTTTCAAGGGCGAAGTCAAAATTAAGTTTATCCGGACTGTAGCCCGGATATTCAATAGGAGATAAAGTTTAAATTTATTATAGAAGAAAAAAAAAATATGAGAAAGAAGAAATAACTGGGGATGATCATGTAGACATTGACGCTCATAACTCACAGCTCGTGATCAGCTCGAATAGATCATCAGAGCTGATTTTTTCAGTGCCCTTTTTGTTTGTTGTTGTGGGGGAAGTATCACACAAATAAACGAGGATTGATTATGAAGAATAAAAGAAGGAAAGAATAAACCATTGGAGAAGATAATTAGAATCATTATAACCACTCCTAGATAGAGATCGGTTGGACACGCGGAGTCGCATTGAAAGGGTTGTGCAAAGTAAGTGGACAAAATATTCACCCAACTTCTTATTTTCCAAATTACTCTTGCAATTTTATAAAATCCCAAAAGGCGGCCTTGCTCTCTCATCTCGTTTTTGACATCTAAAATACTCTTAGAAACATGCATTTTTTCGTTCATTTTGTAGGTTCATCAGTTTTTCACAAATAAGAGTAGAATTAGATTCTTGAGAACAAGACTCACAAAATAATTACTTTATAGTTTACATGAGTTTTTTTTTTTCGAGTCATTAAGATATCTTAATTTCCTTGATGTGTTCAAAAAATTTCTCCTCAGACACTGATGTTTAAACTCTCTCTTAAGATGAATCTGCATGAATTAACATATGTTAGATTGTGTCAGAGTTAATTGACAAAACCTTTTGATACTTAAATTAGACCTCAATGAAGGTGTGCATAGTGATAGATTGGGATCTCTTATCATTGTCATTGCCGATGTTACCTTTTTATATTAAAGATCATGCGTATCATTTAATTAGTCACTTCGTGTGGTATGAAAACTGACAAGGGAATTTTTTTTAAGGAGCTGTTACTTAAGAATATTGAAGCAGAGTGTTTTTTTTATGAAATTAAATAATCATCCTAAATTAATCAGCTTAAAATGGATATATAATATGAAGTAAAAAAAAAACTGACAAGAGTGTGCATAGTGATGGATTACTTAGACCCATCCCTACTGCGGTGTCTTCTTGCGGGAGGTTTGACCAATTATATCTTTATTTAAGCCTTACCTTACTATGGTTTGCTTGCCAAGTATGGTTTGTTTGCACTATGGATGGAGAATCAAGAAATATAGACCAAGTATATGCAGTTTCTACAAGAGGGAAACCCCTCAAAGGTCCAGATTTCATTGTTTCACTTGTTTTCTAACTGCTTGTGTTATATGCGCAGACTACTATTTAAAGATTATAGTGGAAACAGCTCCATCAACACCCAGAAGGTATAATGATTCTGCACTAATTCCTGAATTGTTAGAATATATTAACTACCTCAGATCAGAAAATGAAAGACTTCAGAAAGAGGTAGACCGTCTGAATAAAAGACAAAGAGATGCAGAAGCAGCATTAACTGAAGAACTCGCTGAGGATCTCAGGATTTTATCAGAATTTGACCAGCGCAAGTGAAAAGAACAAGTTACTTTTCTAGAAGAACACACTATTTCAAAGGCATTAGAAGGATAGTACCACCCAAGAAGAACCGTCAATCGGCTATATAATATGGTGGTAAACTTTGAAATTCCTAATATAGCTCCTTTTTCTGTAAATGCAATATTGGATACAGGAGTCACATCCTGCTGCATTGATAAGAAGTCAATTCCTAGCCAAGCTGTTGAGCAGAACTCCTACACAGTGGTGATTAATGGAGTAAATTTCAAGCAAACTGTCAACTGAAAGCTCAAGGGAGGACAAATGGTGATCGGAGAGAACAAGTTCAGAATTCCATTCACATATTCATTTGAGATGACGCTAGGAGAAGAGATTCAGATGGTACTAGGATGTAATTTCATCAGAAGTATGCAAGGTAGAGTTCGTATTGAAGGAAATACAGTGACCTTTTACAAAAATATCACCACCATTGCTACAAATCAATCCACATCAGCAGCGATTGAGGAGCTAAGCCTAAGCGAAGAAGAATACTTAGAGATTAAAGAACAAGTATTCTTTAATAGTAGTCTATCCAATCAAAATGTTTTAGCTAAACATGGCAGACTACGGGAGCGCTTGAAGGCACAAGGTTATATTGGGGAAGATCCCCTGAAACACTGGAAGAAAAATAGGATTACTTGCAAAATTGAGATTATCAACCAGGACATTACAATTCAAGACAAGCCCCTGTCTCACGTAACTCCCAACATGAAGAAGGCCTTCGAAAAACACGTAGAAGCACTATTAAAGTTGAAATTAATCCGGCCTTCAAAGAGTCGTCATAGAACAATGGCGATGATAGTACAATCGGGAACAAGCTGCGACCCAGCTACTGGAAAGGAAGTAAAGGGGAAAGAAAGACTAGTATTCAATTACAAGACGTTGAATGATAATACATACAAGGATCAATACAGTCTCCCCGGAATAAATACCATTCTGAAGAACGTAGGCAACTCCAAGATTTATTCAAAGTTTGATTTAAAATCTGGATTTCATCAGGTTGCCATGGATCCATCTTCGGTGGAATGGACGACTTTCATCTGCCCGTCCGGATTATACGAATGGCTAGTAATGCCCTTCGGATTAAAGAATGCTCCAGCCGTATTTCAGAGAAAAATGGATAATTGCTTTCGAGGTACGGAAGAATTTATTGCTGTATATATTGACGACATTCTTGTTTTCTCGAAGTCAGAGGCTGAGCATGTGAAACACTTAGATCGTATGATAAGTATTTGTGAAGACAATGGTTTAGTACTATCCCCAACAAAATGCAAACTTGCAGTACCAAGAATTGAGTTCTTAGGTGCTAAAATTGGAGAAGGAAAACTGCGTCTGCAACCCCACATCATCAAGAAAATTACGGAGTTCAAAGACGACCAGTTAAAGGAAAAGAAGGGCTTAAGATCGTGGTTAGGTATATTAAATTATGCTCGTACTTACATTCCTAATCTCTCTTCAAAGTTAGGCCCGCTATACGAGAAGACCTCTCCACATGGGGATAAGCGTATGAAGCCATCCAATTGAGACTTGGTTAATCAAATCAAAGACCAAGTACATAAACTACCAGATCTGGAGATTCCACCTGAGCAGTCGTATATCATACTTGAGACAGACGGCTCAATGTGCGGATGGGGTGGCGTATGTAAATGGAAGAAAAGCAAATACGACCCACGAAGTACCGAGAAAGTATGTGCCTACGCACATGGAAAATTTTCAGTTGAGAAATCAGTAATTGATGCAGAAATATATGCGGCTATGGAAACAATGAATGCCTTAAAAATTCATTTTCTGGACCGAGAAGAAATAACTCTAAGAACAGACTGTCAGGCAATTATTAGTTTCCACAATAAGACAGCCCGAAACAAGCCATCCAGAGTAAGGTGGTTAGCCTTTATTGATTTCATAATAGGCACGGGAGTTAAAATCAATTTTGAGCATATTGACGGGAAATTAAATGTGTTTGCTGACACATTATCCCGACTGGTACAAGCACCAGAAGTTATGGCGGTAATCACAGAGAAGGATGAGCCTGAGGGTTCTACTCATTACCCCATACTATGCAGGTATGAACATTTAATTAACGAGTCTCCCAAAAGAATTTTGTTGCAAGAGGATCACGAAAGACGACAAGAAATGACCTTCCTGGAAGATGAAGCCATTGAAGCTATTGATCATAGCGTCCATGAACTGGCACTCATCCTACAAGCAAAGGAGTGCGACTTCACCTACCGACGACACGAGGAAGGTGGCCAGCACAATTATTGGCGAAAGCAGGTCCCTGCAGTAAAAGAATCATAGGTGGATGTCCTAATCATGGAACAAAAGCTGCACCACATCTTTTCAGAAATTAAAGCAGTGCGCCCATGAAGCAAATGGTGGGCCAAAGATGCGCTACTTGTACAAAGTAGATTCCCAAGGACAATAATTCAAAAGGATTGAGCCCTGGGGAGCCGTCCTTTTGCATAGCCTTAGCTATAAAGATAGTAGGCTAAGCTATAAAGAGGGTCTGTGGCAGACAAGGAATATGAAATCAAAGGATGATGGGGCCCCATGAGCACCCACTTCATTCCTATTCTTAGTTGCCTTACCTCGCCTACTCGCTTATAAAGGCAAAGTCCTCTAGAGGTTTGAAACACACTTGAGCTACGCATCAAAAAAAAAAAAAAAACCAAGTTGTTCATTCCTTCCTAACGACCTAAGCCATTTTTGAGTTCTAGCTCGGATTTTAATTTCGATTTTGAAGGAGCGATCTCTGATACCAAAAAGAGATCCCCAGG